>JANHFT010005866.1:144218-156095 GCA_032467955.1 Pseudoxenodon macrops | reverse complement strand
AACTTCCAGGATTCCCCAGCCATGCTGGCTGGGGAATTCTGGGAGTTGAAGTCCAAACATCTGAAAACTGCCAAGGTTGAGAAACATTGACTTATGGCATTACAATCTCCATTATTTTACGGAGGAAAGTTCCTTTAACATAAGCCAAGTTACGGAATCAAGAATAGTCAAAGTTGTATTCCATAAAATAAGCATTTCCATCCTTTTGCTCTCCAGATTTTCCTCAACCAGTTTTGGATATCCAGGCTATGCAGGCTTGGGGAGGTCTGGGAAATGGTGCCACAGCACCAGGTCAAAGCAATTATAGACCGATACCAAATGTGTCCATTAATCTCAAAACTTTCATGCAGCCAAGATGTAACATTGACTCGCAAGCTTTGCAGAAGTAAAAGCAATATTTAGAAATCATACCAAAAGGAATAATGAAATGCTCAGTGAATTTTGGGGGGCAAGGTGGGGGAGAGAATTTTTTTTAAAGGAAGGGAGAATGAAATAGAAAAGCAGCATACTTCTAGAGATTTTACAACATTTTAAATTAATTCCTCCCAAAAGTAGCTTTGGCCAGTCACAATTTGTAATGTCTAGCAGACTTCTGGTTTTAAAAGGTTCAGACCTGCTTTCATTATCTTAATAAGTTATTCTGCCCTCCACTTTATTATAATAGCTTAATTCTCAAGTTACCAGTGGCTTATTTTTTCATTACTGTATCTACTAGTAGCCTAACAGTAAGTTTACACCTCCACAAACAAAGGATAATTTTTATCACCCCCACTTCTACCACCTTCTGACTTTCTGCTTCCTAATCATGCCTTACTTGCACTTTCTGTCAAATATATAACAGCAGCTTTTTTTGGTTTCTGTGCTGCTAGCCTTGTTTAAAGTACATTTGTTATTTGAAAGGCAGGTACATAAATTACGGCACAAATGATGTCAGGGAGAAGAAAACTCTGTAGTCTGAGACTCCTTGATGGATTATGGTGATTGGAAAGTATGAGTCACGATAAGATGGTTTCTTCATTTAGACTTGGCTAATACTGTATAGCTCCATGTAAAGTGTTTCTGGAGGGAAGCATTGTACTTTAAACTGTTCTCTCTCGTTTTACCTTTTTTAACTGCAGCATTTTCACACTTGAAAGGTTTGACAAGGTTTTAACCAGAGCTCTGTGAAGCGGTATATAAGTCTTAAGTGCTATTGCTAAATGTCTAGCAGGTTTTGCTGTAGGTAGGAGTAGATTTGGAACATTTTTTTCAAAGCATATTTTCAACCCTGTTTATCATTCTAGTTGTAAGTTAATTATTAGGACACGTAGTCAACAGGAAGTTGAAAAATGGTATTTGTGGTATCGCAATTCAAGTCTTGACCCTTTTGTATGTGTGCCAAAGTCACATGCAAGTGCAAAGGGCCGTGGTGGTTATTGTAATGCTGCAACCACCATCTTGCAGTTTTGTAAATTAAAGCTGCCATTTTATCTGCATTGGGAAAAATATTTCTGCCATATCTTATTGGTAACCCCAGTTTTGTTTCTTTAAGAGAAAAAACTGTAAAACTATACAACAAGCTGCAATAAGATTCATTTTATAGGCCAGATTCACATATTATGCTACATTTTAATATGGCTTTTTTTTGTTGCTTTGGTTAGCAGGCCATGGGAAGTCAGCCCTGGGTTATATCTTTGCATGAAGTATGAAACTAGACTTATTGTGTCTTATTCAACGATCACTAACTTATACAAACCATAATTCAGCACAATGTCCAATTGCTTGAATTTGAAGTCCATGTGAATAACTGCAACTATCATTTATTTGTTTATAATTTAGGTTTCTAGGGCCATCCAACTCATCACCAACTCAGGGTGCTCTATACAGTTTCAAACTCCTTTACATTGTTACAAATGTGGAGTGTAGATTGCCTTGGGTTGTATTTATTGATATCTATTGTACTGTACTACGGATTAACACGGAGAAATCTTAAAAATATTTATTTGACTTTGCAGACCCCCTAAAAGGGTCTCAGGGGCACCTGAAAGTCCCTAAAACCATACTTCGAGAACTGCCGCACTGAACCTACTCTGAGCTAAGGATCTTGGCTAGCAGGTCAGGAGTGGGGACAGCTGGAAAAAAAAGTTCATCTCTGGGAATTGTGACTTTGGGAATCTGTGTCTTTGAAACTGCTGTGGGTGGAAGCCAGAGGAGAACCTCCAGAAGCAAGCAGAACACCATGTCAGATCTGACTTACCACCCCCGTTGGCTGTGAAGCTGCTTCACCCTGGGAGCAAGTTCCTGGGTTGATGCTCCACGGTTGGTCTGGCACTCCACCAGCCATGCGTAGGAGTTCCTCTGATGGAAAGTCTTTGCTTCTGACTGAAATGCAGCAATTATTACCCTTCACACAGAAAACAAAATGACAGAGGTTTTTAACATCTGGCTTGCCTGCATACCCGGTTGCCCTGGTTTGCAGTAGCACGAAGCTGTTTGCGATCCCATGCTGGGATAAGATTTGTGAGAATCCAGCCACTTGTAATTATCAATAAACAATAATTACACAAGCCATAGCTTTGTGTGATATGCGAAACTAGTCACCAAAGCTGGAAGGAGGCCTTATGAAGATTTTTTTCCCAATATTTACCAAGCCACATTTAACAAAGCTACTGTATTTTTCAGACTATAAGACGCACCGGTGTATAGGACGCACCAAGATTTCAAAGAGGTAAGAAAGAAAGAAAATGTTTTTGTCCTCCCTGGCCCCAGGAGCACTCTGCAGGCCTCTCAAACCCTCTGTGCACCCTGCTTTTTGCAAAAACAGGCCCGTTTTTCACCTGTTTTTGCAAAAAACGGGCTGCACAGAGGGTTTGGGAGGCCTGCAAAGTGCTTCTGAGTGCTGGGGGAAGGCAAAAACACCCCTGTTTTTGTGAAAAAGGGTGAAACGGCCCATTTTTTGCAATAACTGTAGCGTTTTTGTCTTCCCCCAGTCTACAGAAACACTCTACAAGCCTCCCAAACCCTCTGCACAGCCCATTTTTCCAAAAAATTGATCCATTTTTCTATAAAATGGGATGCAGGGGCGGGGCTTCAGGAGACCAAAATGGCCGTATTCGGTATATAAGACGCACCAACATTTCCACCCTCTGTTAGGGGGGGGAAAGGTGCGTCTTATACTCCGAAAAATACAAGTAGGTGACTCTCAGGAATTTTGTGCTTAATTTATTTATTTCATTGTATTTATGAATTGCACCCAAGTACTGTATGGACTGCAAGTCAATAAGTCAAGATATAATACAATAAAAATAATAGATTGTGTGGCATGTTCAAAATTTAAGGTAAATGGAGGATATGTTTGTCATACAAGGAGCATTTCTATTTAGAAGAAAGGAAGTCCTTTAATGCCGACAAGCTCTTCTTACAAACAGATGAAATAGGGGAGTAGAAATCTTGCATAACTGAGGAATTTTATTCATAGAATCAATGATCATTCTTTGTTGCTGCAAGTATGAACCAGCCACGCATGTTTGTGGAGAAGTCATCCCAGAACATTTTAAAAACCGATTATGTTTGATGCAAAGCAACTTCCTTTGTTTGATGGACTTTTCAACATTATTCCTCACCCCACCAAAATATGTCCATGGTGCTTTGAGAAGAGAGCTTGAAACCAAAAGGGAGAATTTCTCCATCCCAGCAGGAATGGCTTATTAGTGAATACGTGAAATCATTTATGTGAAAGTATCTAATCTGATTTATAATTTTGTCTCTAGTCCCCTTCCAAGAAAAGATATTAAAATATAAATGTTAAACAATGATCAAATGAAGATAAAAATTCAGAACTCCCTAATTTAAAGTAGAATTATATAAATGAAATGAAAAATCTAAGCAGCAATAATGTAAAAATGCATGGCACAACACAAAGTCTTCTTCATATTCTTGCAATACAGTGCAAAGCCAAGGAGTACAGTGCAGAATCATTGCAGGAGTATGCTGTACAGAATCCCAGGGCCCATCACAGAAAAGCCCCTGCAATTGGCAGATGACAATTTTCCCCAGAAGATGCAATGTATGCAAAGTTTACCATAAGGTCTTGACATTCTGTGGGCATCATATGGGAAAGAGTAGTCCATGCAGCAGAGACACATAAACACACATACACACACATACACGTATCCACACATACCGATTGTTCTGCTTAAAATTATCAGAGCTCTCTTCAAGGGCAGTTCCATAAAGTCCATTATGATAGTCAGCGGAGCATAAAGTATAGTAGATTTCTGCTGCTAGAGGCACAGATGGTGAGCCACAAACTACAACCGCTACTTTTAAACTGAATTTAAATTGTAAACTATAGATCCTGGAACATTCCTAAATTGCAAAGATGTAGAGAGAAGAAGTATTGGTCTTTCTCAATTGGATCCATATATCTATAACATTCTAGAGCTAGCCAAGACTAGAATAGTACTTAGTAACATTGTATGAGACATGGGAAGGTAAGCTAGGTCAAATGTTCTAAGATGTACCTCCCATAATCCTTTACCATTAGCCTTTTTGGCTGAAAATAGTATCACGCTGCAATAAGGACCTAATGCATACCAGCTCTCTTGTCCACCAAAGAATATGGACATTCTTCAGGCCAAGCTACCCTTTGCATATTACACTACCATCAAAAAGCCCTTTGAAGATTCAATTCAGTTCTGCCAGACACATTAGGTAGAAAAGGCTGTTTTGTTATAGAGACCATAATAAAAATAAACAATGGAATGAAAGTAGGGTTGAGCAGTTATGTTGGGACCGGTGGCAGCAGCGTCGGCAGTTTTAGCAATGAGGGGGAATGCTTTCACACACGCAACCTAAATCCCGTGCATGTGCAAATGGAGCTTCACGTACTCGCCTGACGCTTTGGCAGCCCAGTTTTCAATGGGCCACAGCCTTGTAGCCCAGGGGTTGGGTACCCATACCAGTGGTGAAATTTCAATTTTTTTTACTACTACGGGTTCTGTGGGCGTGGCTTGGTGGGTGTGGCAGAGGAAGGATACTGTAAAATCTCCATTCCCTCCCCATTCCAGGGGAAGGTTCCTGCAAAATCCCCATTTCCTCCTGATCAGCTGGGACTTGGGAGGCAGAGAGTAGATGGGGGCGGGGCGAGGCCAGTCAGAGATATTTTTGAGTAGTTTGGAGAACCGGTATTTACCGGTTCTCTGAACTACTCAAAATTTCCACTACCGGTTCTCCAGAACTGGTCAGAACCTGCTGAAACCCACCTCTGGAACTGTATCTAAACAAATATACCTACGGTACCTAAGAATGGTTTTCCTTTGTGTTTTCCCATCCTGGAATTCTGTTTTGCATAGTGACTGTTTTCAAGGCTACACATTCAAAGCTAGTGCATGACCATCTTATTTATCTCTGCCATCTGGTGCACAGAGGTTTATGATTGTTGTATGTATAATTTCCATTTAGACATAACGACTAGTAGATCCAACCACAATTATCCACAGAAGTAAATAATCTCTTTAAAAAGCTGTCTGAGGTTTGGGCCATCAACATCTTTTGCTAATAAAAATACACTTCTGATGTATTCAAACATATTTGTAGTTTGTGTGTTTTGCCTTTATGAGTAACATACATCAATTTTGTTGTGTTGCACACCGCTATGGTCTGCTTTAGGAACAATGGTGACATATAAATTATGTTAATAATTATGATGAAATAAAATACATATCTATAGGTACATATTTAATGTAATTGGCCTTTTTATATTGCCTTTTTCATAGAGGTATCTAATACACTGTTTATTGCTAAGTCCTGCAAGAAGAATACATTAAAAACAGCTTCTTCAGGATGATGGTTGTGTATAAATAGGGGTGGTTTTATTTTTCTGTTACCCTATGACTTTATTTTGCTTTATTCGTAATGCTGGCTAGTGTAATAATCTTGTCCAAGTATTTTTTGGCATGAAGAAGTACTGTGAATTTCTGATGTCAGCTTTAGTGGAGCCAACTAGCCTCACATTTACTATTATCTGCATGATAGAACCTTCTTACTTATCCCTCTGTTGGGGGAAAACATTATTTATGAATATCAGAATCCTGTTGAAATTCAGTTCAAATTGGACCATATGGGTAAAAGTCAGAGTTACTATACAACCCTCAAGGTGATTTTTAAAAAGAATAATTGTCTTTCCAAAATATCTCATTTTTTATTTGTCTCACTATCTGATGTCTCTGTTTACTAAATCCTTTGTCAGAAAGTAGTTCTGGCAAGAGGGTGGGATGGGGAAATAAGAATTACCCCCACTTTTAAAGTTCAGCTTCCACATTCCAAAGTCATAATCCCTTCCCTCGCCTCCTCTTTCTTTCCCTTCTGGGAAACATTCTCCAAGTGGGTATTAATTTACACTGGTTGCTGAGACAAGGCAATGCTATATAGATAATATTAAACTAAAGTACAGATAGAAAGTCTGCATATTAGTGAGAAAGCCAGGATATCACTCTCTATAGAAATTTTTCTAAGCAGCACAGTGTACCAGGTACCTAAATTTGTGCATGCAAGTATAACAAACCTGATCATCATTTCCTGGATATATGTACATTAATTTGGCAGCACCAACTGTTTTGTAAATTGGACAACTTGACATTCTTTTTCAGAAAAAAGATCTCATGTTCTGGAAGAAGAATATAGGTAGCAACCTTTTTCTACATCAGTTCCTTGGCTATCCAGCTCTCTATTATCCACAATAACTAGCCCCAACTGTCCCTGGTTTCAGACTGGATTCTTTCCAAGCTCTATCAATAGAATAAATCTGGGTCCTTCCACATGTGAAGTATGTTTAGGAGAATCAGACTTGTGAGATTTAATGTCTTTGCAAAGATTCCCTCATTCTGTACTTTTAGAAGTTCTGATATTTGTCCTTTGGAAAAAAACAACAACCAAGGAAATCCTTTTGGCCAAATAATTTCATGACAAAAATGCCATCATATGGAGATCATCGCATTTAAAAAATGGTTGTGTGAACTGATCGTAATGGACTCGAGTTTCAAAGAGAGGACTCTAAAAATAGACATAATGATTCAATAGACTGCAGCTGTAGGTCTTCTCTAGTCTATCAATTCCCATTGTCTTTCCAGCTCATAAAGCTGGACTGTGAGTCAATTACTTTGGTCCATGAGTGAAAATGGGCAACCTCCAATTATTTGAGGACTGGGAGTTTTATTTTTCATAAAGAATGCATTTATATCATAGGGAAGGGCAGAGGTACGAGGCAGTAACATTCAACATATTCCATGTTTCACGTCTGCCAAATTGACTAGACCAGCACAGATGTACATGACAATTCCTGCATATTTGGGGTGTCAGCCATATGTCAGCATTCCAAATAGTCAAGTCTATGTTATTACTTGGGCATGCCAGTCTGTTTTCAATTTTGTTACTAAAAAAAAAAAAGGGGGGGGGAATTATTAAATGTGACTGTCATGCAATGGATATATTACAGCATGCATGTTACAATGGCAACTCTTTAATGAAACTTATCAAATTGAAATGGCAATTATTTTTTGCCTCTACAGACTAAAATCTCTTTAGCTAGTATAAGTGTGATTTTTAATTGTGTTGTTAATTAACCATTGCTTTCACAAAATTAAGGTGTACCCAAATGGGAACAATTTTATAATTTGAAGCTCATCCACATTGGATGGAAGTAAGACAATAGAAGCAGGGGTGAAATTCAAACCTTTTCCCTACTGGTTGTGTGGGCGTGGCGTGGTGGGTGTGGCAGGGGAAGGATACTGCAAAATCTCCATTCCCATCCCACTCTGGGGCCAGCCAGAGGTGATATTTGCTGGTTCTCTGAACTACTCAAGATTTCCGATACCGGGTCTCCAGAACCTGTCAGAATCTGCTGAATTTCACCCTGAATAGAAGTATATGAATTACCTGACAAGCAGACTGGAGAAGGCGAAGAAGCTGAGACATTGCATAACCTTTGTTAATTTAACTGATATATTGTGGCAGTCCTCGACCTACAACTACAATTGAGCCCAAAATTTCTGTTGTTAAGAGAGGCATTTGTTAAGTGGGTTTTGCCCCATTTTATGACCTTTCTTACCACAGCTGTTTTAAATGAACCATGGCAGTTGATAGGTTAGTAACCCAGTTGTTAAGGGAATCTGTCTTCCCCATGGACTTTGCTTGCCAGAAGGTAGCAAAAGGGCATCACATGACCTTGGGACACAGCAATGGTCCTAAGTATGAACCAGTTGCCAAGAATCTGAATTTTGACTATGTGATCATAGGGATGCTACAAAAGTTGTAACTGTGAAAAATGGTGATAAGTCACTTTTTTCAGTGCGGTTGTAACTTTAAATGGTCACGAAATGAACTGTTGTAAGCCAAGGACTACCTGTATTACAAGGTACAAGTAGTCCTTGCCTTATGACTGGTCATTTAGTGGCCCTTTGAAGTTATGACAGACACCCCTCCCCCCAAGGTACTCACAACTGGTTTCAAAGTTACAGTCACTGCAATGCCCCTACCATTGTTCACCCTTACAGGGATGCTGCAGCGCTCCCTACTTATCTCCCCACCCATCCTGCCAGGTCTCACACAGCCCTTAGTTTGCTCTCAAACCTGCCATTCATCTTCTGCTTGCTGGTTTTAGGCTACCTTGAGGGGCTGTGAGCCACGGTGGCGCAGTGGTTAGAATGCAGTACTGCAAGCTACTTCTGCTGACTGCCACCTGCCAGCCGTTTGGCAGTTTGGGTTTCACCAGGCTCAAGGTTGATTTAGCCTTCTATCCTTCCAAGGTGGGTAAAATGAGGACCTAGATTGTTGGGGGCAATATGCTGGCTCCGTAAACCACTTAGAGAGGGCTGTGAAACACTGTGAAGTGACATAGAAGTCTAAGTGCTATTGCTTAGTAGCCAGCTTGGGAGCAGGACAAGGCCTGGGGTAACCATGAGGGACAGGAAGTGGAGCAGTGGGTGTCTTGTGGGTGGGAATTTGCCATGGGTGAATAGGCGGCAATATAAATGAATGAATGAATGAATGAATGAATGAATGAATAAATGAATAAATAAACAAATTCCTTAGGAGGCCCAGGACAGGCAGGTGTGGAGCTGTGCTAGGCCTCCAAGGGTCTCCCTCTCCCGCAAGGCACCTCATATTCCACTTAATAACCCACATACTCATTTAACAATTGTGTTAGGGAGAACAGGGATGGGGTTGTTAATTGAGATGCTTCACTTAATGGCCATTGTGACATGTGATGGTAATGGGCAGGCTCCATTACGGTTGTACGTTGACAGCTACCTGTACTGGCTTTGATGATGGCATAGAGACCATGCTTTGCATATAAATGTCCCAGGATCCCTATCCTTCCTAGATAAAGTTGTGAAAGATGTCTTCCTGAAGCTTGGGACCATTGCTTCTGGATCAATGATCTGACTTAATGTAAGGCCACTTCCTATAAGAGTAAGATAATACATTGATAATAAAGTAATCCCTTTTCTTCTTCCTGGTAATAGACATTAGGGAAGGCAAACAAATTCATGCCACTCGCATTTTTATACAGACTTACAGGTGAACTAAATTACACTTGCACTGTTGAATTAGCTCCTCTGGGATATTGACAGCTATCTAGAGCATTTAGATAGAAACAACAAAGAACCTTGTCAAAGCTTAAAGGATAATAAATTGATTGTGTCCTAGGAGATAATAGACTTCATTAAGTGCATGGCATGTCCCCCGTTGGAAGACTGACATACAAGATGTCAAGAGGTGTAGAAATTTAAACAGTGAAGTTAAAAGGTCATTAAGCTGGAAGTATGACATGATTGGTGAACAGTGACTGCTCACAACAGCAATGGTTTTGTGATGCCACAATAATCTTACAGTGCTAATCATTGCCTGTATGGAAGCCCAGATAAATAGAATAAAAATTTCAAATTGATATATTTTATGTAGGGGGTTATCTTTTTAAATTCTTCTGGAGGATCTGTCTGCAACAGATTTCAATGTTTAGACAGATTGAACATTTCTAGTGTTTGTAATGTGCTGTTTCTGAAACAGCTGACTGGGATATGCCGATGATTGAGCTGCATTCAGCATTGGAAAAGGTAGAAATGTACATTTTATTGACAAGAACTCACATTTAAATAATCGTATTTCTGCACAATAACTTACAAGGAGATATCACAATAGCATAAAACACAGCAACCACATCAGTAGTCCAACATGGAAATGCCACCTCTCAGCTTCTGTATATAAACAGAATAGAGTAATAAGTTTGGGGAAGAAGATTCTAAACTTTTTGGATTAAAACTGTTGCTTTTCTGTCCCTAGTTGGAAGTAGTGTTTGGGAAATCATGGCTTTAGAAGGGTACAGTATGTATGTAAAGGCTTTAAGGATTGATTTTTTTAGATTTAAAATATTGGCAGTGTTTCAACATGTTTTGCAAAGTTGACATCCAGCTCCATGACTATAATTATGTTTTACATGATCACTTCCTATTCTCTTCTTTTGTTCTTTTCGGTGATAAAAATCTTCATGCTTTTCATTTTGTAAATAGGCCACATTTGAAAATAGGGCTAGAAGAAAGGCCATATGCATGAACCGTTCTGCTTTCAGGTGCTAAATATATGAACTATCCTTGGTTCTCTAACAGCTGACAGCATTCTGACAGGATTACAGTTTCACTATAACTCAGAAACTTGTTTCTCTGACATAATCCTGTGTTTGCTCCCTAAGCTGCTCTAAATTGTCCCAGCTGGCACTTTCATGTCCCACTTAGTTTTATGTTACCCCCTGCTCTAGTTCTGGGTTGGTGCAAGTCTTTGTATAAACAATGCACACAAATGGCTATCTTATTCCAACGGAGACTTTGCTCTTATAGACGACAGCATGATATTTCTGAAATGACCAGGCTTGGGAAAGTAGAACAAATTTAAATTTTAGCCATGGTTGAGAAAGGCTCACCCTTTCAGATAACATAGTAATCATACTCCTGGTTCATGGCCTGAGCTCTGCAACTACAAGCAAATCTGTAATGATGGCTTGTCAGCTTGGCAATTATGCTGAAACAAATAATTATTCTGCTCTTGGTGTCTTATTCTGATTCCCAGCTAATTATACCCTTCTACAAAATGGGATATTATACTGGACTTCTGGGGCCCTGTATATGTCTAATTGAACTCAAGTGATATTTATTTCTGATTATATCAGGATTGATTTCTATTTATTTCACACACCGTTTATACTTCATGACTGTTGGGAACTCTGTGCATCTTGCAAGTTAATAATTTCACAAAGAAAGGATGCTAAAGGTGCCCTTAAGTTTGAGGTTGGCTACTGGTGACTGCATCAGTTATGCATCATTAGCAGTTTTCTTGACAGTGTTACACAAGTGGTTTGCTGTCACCATCTTCCAAGATTCGTTTTTTTTACACTTCCTAGTCTAGCCTGCCCTTCTGGGATTCCCTTGTGATCTTTCCTCCAAGTATAGTATTTATCAATTACCATAAATTCCAAGACCAGCCAAGGAAACAAGAGAATCCCCAACAAAACAGGAGGAACCACAATAGGGGAAGCAAGATTAATCAAAATGTTTAAATGTTAAAAGTTACAATGTTTAAAACAAAGAGGCATATTAATATATAAAATTTAAAATGTATTCCTTTTAGTGAATAAATAAAATCATCTGGTTAATTAAGGGAACTGTATTCTGTGATTTCCTTTGACCTATTTATTTATTGAATCTGGGTAGGCTCTAAATAAGAGAAAGGCAATGGGAAAAAAATATGCTAGATCATGTGTGTCAGACTCGCTGTCAGCGTTCCAAATATCATCCCTAAAAGGATCAGACTCCAAGGCAAAGCTTTCCTCAAAGTTCTGGTTTATTA
>JANHFT010005866.1:77279-88512 GCA_032467955.1 Pseudoxenodon macrops | reverse complement strand
TGTAAAAGCATGTCCACCCAGTCACCTGACCTCCAAGCCACACCCACAAAATAAGCCACACCCACAGAACCGGTAGGAAAAAAAGTAGATTTCACCCCTGATGTGTACGCCCACACACATAATTCAATGCCCTCCCCCTGCGCATGCATGTGCAACCAACCTCCCACGCTTCCTCCCCTGCATGCGCGCAGGCCTCACTGAAGCCTCTGGATTTCTGGTAGGCCTATTTGGCTGTTTTTCGTCCTCCCCAGGCCTCAGGAGGCTTTCAGATATGGAAGGAAAGCCCTCAGATATGGCTCTGCATGCCACCTATGGCATGTATGCCAAAGGTTCACCATCACGGGTCTTTACAAAGCAATAATATTATGAAATACAAAGGAAATTTTATGTTCCTGCTCATTAATGTCATGCTCTAAATCAGGGGTGTCAAACTCGATGTCATTGAGGGCTACATCAGGGTTGTTTTTGGCTGTGACAGCCTTCTGCAACCCTCTGGCAGTGAAAACGGAGCTCGGGAAGGCTGCCCGTGCCCCTCCCAGGCTCTGTTTTCATTGGCAAAGGCACCGTGGGCCAGTCCTTCGCTGTTTCCAGGGCCGGATCCGGCCCCCATGCCTTGAGTTTGACACCCTTGCTCTAAATGGTTTCTTTCACTACATCTCTGGCTTTCATCATGCTTTACTTTGTAACAATATCCCTTAACAGATGTAGTTCTTGTTCAAAAAAAAATTAGGGGACTGATTTGTAGTCCAGAAAGAGGAGATAATTATTCAAAGATAGTACTGCTAGAACAGGGATATGTTCTACATACATACCGAGATAACTAAGCTGGTAGTACAGGAAGTACCTATGGAGAAATCAGCTTCAGAATTTGAGGACACCTGGATGAAGAGAGGTGATTCTTAATCTTCAAGAAAGGATATGAAGGTGTTGATGTCTCGGTCAGAATACTCTCAATCCCTCACCTTAGTTTTTTAATGTCATGAAATCATGCCATATCTAGATGACTAGGTTTTCTTTTCAGCTTCTCACTATTTGCTTAAACTATAGCCTTACTATTAGGCGTCATCATGTTCCATTCCAATCTCACGGGTGGTCTTCAGCATTTTTTTTTAAAATTCTGAATAACAAATCGAGACCATGCAATCACTAATACAAATGAGAACAGTCATTCCATCCATAGGCAGGCACTTAATGTGCGTGTGCTTGTGTAGAATCTATCCTTACAACCCATTGCTAATTAAATGCTAATTAAAACAATCTGATTAATAGCAAGGGTAATTAAGGTTTATTTATTTCTTCATTTATCCATTCAGTTTATGTGGCTACCACTCATGTCTCTGGATGACACACAATCATGAAAAACAAAACATTAAGAAATAGAATACATTTCCAGGTGTAACAGTTTAACACAAAATGCAGTCTTTCTAATATACTGTCACCCTAATGCCTATGGAGTAACCAGGTCTTCAGTGTTTTATGAAAATACTGTGTATTTAGGGCTATCTGAAACTCAAAGGCAACATATTCCTTCAAAGGATTAACACTGCAAGAAAGAAGACATGTTTCCTCGGTCCTTTAAGATGATACCATTATTTAAAAGGACATGGAATATGTCCACCCTGATCTCATAGGGTGGGCAGAAATAATTGGAGACAGGCATTCCCACAAATAACCTGGCCCTGTTCCATGAAGGGCTTTATATATGGTAACCATCTCTCTGAATTGCACCCAGAAGCTTAATGAAAGCCAGTGAAGCTTTGCAAAATAGAATTGTTACACGAGCCTGTTGAAATACACTTATAACTACTCATGTAGCTGCATTCTGGCCCAGCTGCAGCCAGTGAGTGGTCTTCATGGGTTTCCCCATGTAGAATGCATTGCAGTAATCCAGAGATGGGTTCTGAATCTTCTTACTGCCGGTTTGCTCAGGGTTGCGCCTCAAGCGCGCGCAAAAAGCACACGCGCGGGGCAATCAAAAAGTAGCTTCTGCGCATGTGCAAAAGCAAAATCCAAAATGGCGGCACCCATGGAGACACCGAAGGAACTGGCTCTGTGACGTCATCGTGGAGTTACTACCTACTCTATAGAACTGGATAGAACTAGTAGGAGCCCACCTCTGCAGTAATCCAAAGCAGAGGATTGCTCTTTTATGCAGGCCAAGTGAATCTTGTCAAGCACAATTACATAAAGGCCAATCTGGCATTCAGTAGTAGCAAATGAATACCAGGACATTGAAGATGAATTTTGGGAGCTGCAGCGTGGTATTAATCTAAGCTATCAAGTCTATCTTGCCCACAAGTGGCCCATAGCAGTCTCCCACTTCCCCACCCTCCACTACAGATAGGGTATTATTTGTCCCATCCACCCAAAAAACTGGCTCTCAGTGATCCAAACCTACCTTCGCCACCAGCAAAGAGCTCCATTCAGCCTAAACAATATTTTAAAAAATCACAATCCATTCTTTCCAGCCATCTCGAAAAGCTCCCATAAACTGCTTCTGACCTAGCAATTCGCAGTCCCAAGGAACCAGATTTAAAACATACAGTATCTGAAAGTTTCTTCCAGATGGAAGTAGCCACATTGGGGAATACTACTAGATTTTGCATTGCTAGAAGTGAAAGGAGTGTGCAAAGTCATACGTAAGACATACGTAAAGCCTAGCATTTTAGTCTAATTCATATGATAGCCTTGATTTCACAGAGCTCTGGTGGGTTCCTACTGGATCTCTCCTAATTGGCGATCTGGTAGCGCTGGCACCGGGACACTCCGCCCTCCTGTGCCAGGACACTCTCCACATTGCACAGAAGCATCACGCATGCGTGCGTGGACACGCACACAGACTGGTAGTGCCGAAAAGATAACACTACTGCTCTGTTCCCCAGGCCCAAAATCCTGGGGACTAGACAATTTCTCTTGGGAAAAAAAGGACTTATACCTTATTAGGGCACAATATTCTTCAGTTTGGGGAAAATTGGGAAGAGAATGCAAGCAAAGGCAACACCATTGTGAGTAGTTTCTTCTATACAAAACAAGATAAAGATGTCAAAAATAAAATTTGCAGTGCTATTGCAAATATTGTGACTATTTTATCGAGAAAATGCTTTAAACCACAATAACCTCTTTGACAGCCAGATTCACAATCAGAATAATATACTTTTCTAACAAGCAAACAAGCAAAAGCAGGAGCAACTCCATAGCCAAGATAAAAAGAAATAAGAGCGTGTTTTATAAAGATATGACTGCAAGCTAAATATTTGTTAGTATGTTTTAGCTTCCCATCATCCCAACATGATGCAAGGGGTCATTTAGGGGGTGGGTGTTAGTTCAAAGATAAAATCTGATATATGAGAAAAAGGTTGATATTTGAGGTCCCAAATGTAAGGCCCTTAAACATCTTTACTCGCGGTTTTTCTCTTTTCTAAGCAGACAGGAAATAAGGAATTGAAAATATTGAATGCAATCCTAAAAGGATAAACTCATTCACTGGATTTGCCTTTATTTTTTGGGCCAAAAGATTTCAACTGTCACTTCTTCCAATCTGGGTCAGTCACTGGGACCAGAGATTTAGTCTTCTGAGCTTTTGGACTAATGCTAGAATCATCCTCAGGGAACTTCCCAAAAAAAAGATGGCGGTGTCCATGGACCAGAACTGGTTCCATGACATCACCAGCAGTTTACTACCTACTCTATAGAATCGGTCCGAACTGGTAGGAACCCATCTATGCACCAGAATATGTACACATCCTCAGAGAGGATGTGTAGAGTCCTGAGGATGAATTCTAGCATGAATCTGAAAACTCAAAAGACAAAACTTCCGGTTACAGTGACCAATTCAGATTGGATCCTGCAACATTATCCTGGTGTGTGTGTGTGTGTGTGTCTGTGTCTGTGTCTGTGTCTGTGTCTGTGTCTGTGTGTATGCCTTCATTTGTATCACTTCTTCCTGCAGCTTCTTTCTGATGCAATTTTCTCTTTTTGCTGTTTCAAGGGTCTGTCTTTGCCTTAGATACTTTCTTCCCCTTCCCAACGTCCTTCTTTTCTTTCCTTTGATGGCCACAAAAGAAAACATTTCTTCCTTTATAAAAGTAGCGTGTGGTGGGGTCTATTTATTGGTTTACATAACTTTCACATGAATAGACCTGGAAGAGAATGTTAAATTAGGAACCATAGGATTAAGCATGGTTTTATGCAACCAATTTGTGCCATTTTCTAGGTCACTGTGTTTTAAAATGTCATCCAGAACTAAACATTTCCGTTAATACATTCATTTATTTACACTTGTTAAAGGCTGACCTACTACAAAAACCTATCCGGGTAGCTTTAATATAGGAAATGAAAATCTATTAAGAATGAAACAAAAAGCAAAATTAAGAAAGAATGTAGCTGAAAATGCATGCATTTACCCACCTCCACAAGCAAAAGAGGTGAAGCAAAGTTTAAAGCTTTAATAAATTTTAATGGCTTGAGAAAATTTAAAAGTGCACCTTTGGCATTTAAGTGAGAACAATATTTCCATCAAAGATAAGTTCTTTGGGAAGGATAGAAGATGCCACCTCTGAGAGATTGTAGGAAGATTAGGAATGGGACGGAGGAGAACGTGCCCATACAGGGGTGAGTCAATTGACAGTTTATCCCCAAAATCGTAGCTTAGCTCAGGTGAAAAGAATCCTGAGAAGAACAGTTTCAAATAATCTCACATATAAATAAGGCTGGAAAATTCTTCCTGTTTCAGCAGTGTGTGTGTGTTTGTGTGTGTGTAAACCTTACTGAAGAACTTACTGTGTAGACCTTTCTTCTTTGGTCTGGACCAACTTTGGAGTCCTTGACACCACTTTTGAAAAGCTCCTTCATTGTTAGTCAGATTTTTAAAATCATTTTTTGCGGAGAAGTTCAGAGAAGGGAACAACGCAGAACTTGAACAAGGTAATCCTGATAAAAAAGGAGTCATAGCTGGCATACCGTTCTAGGTTGGTAGAACATTCTGTGGGTCCTACAGGCCACTTGTATATCTATTTACCAAGATTGATCAATGAATACCTTAGACTAGGAGTTTGATCTAATTGGGGTATTGTAAGCCTCTAAAATACTTGGAATCCCACTCACCTAGATAGATGAGCTGCCAACTAACTGTGGCTTTTTAAATATGGACTGAGTTTCATTTTATTGGTCTTAGTTGAGTCCATTACCATATCCAGGCATTAGAGTCCTCTAGGTGTCATCCACTTATTGATTAGACTTAATGCCATACATCTGGGTGAGCTGTTCAGAGCTTAGAGAAAAGCTACAAAAAAGCTGCAACTCCAAACGTCCTCGCCTACGTTACAATAATATGGTTGAGATTTTCAAAACTAGCAGCATTCCCCTAAAAAATTCACAAGGTTTCATTTTTTGGGCAGAAGTCTTCCTGCAGAGCAACCACAGTGTACTTTGCATATTGAAGCCAGGATTCTTCTATAAATGTTTTGAACTGGTTTGACAAAGACCTACACGATCACCTTGACTAGGAAACGAAATGTTCATCAGTAGTTTGGAAATGTTTAGAACTTCTAGGTCCAAGGTTGGCTTTTTACTACAGCTTCCTTTTGGGTATCGTGTTGTAAAATTACAGTAGTTTAGAAAAATGGGCACTGTTCTCTTTTTTCAGTGCCAAGTGGTTAACATTATTAAAACAAATGAAGCCTTGGGATTTGCAGCTGAGCTTAGAGCATAAAAAGGGGAAACTATCCTCCTGACTTGATAGCTGTGTGTGTGTCTTCCAAGACTCTTAAAGTATCAGCCTGAAGTGTTCCTTTCTCAATGGATGGATTCAGCATTCCACTTATAAATGTGTTTGAATAAAATCTGTTTTGTCTGTCTTGAGGAAGCATTGCAAAAATCAACAAAGAGACAGATTGATGAGAACAGTGAGAGAAGCCATTAGGTGCTCTGACATAGGGGAAAGAAGTACTTCAGCTGAGCAACAATTGAAAAAACTAAATACAAGAAATCCTCCTAAGTAGCTGATAATCTAGGACTATAATGAAAGAATGACAAATATTCCAGCCAATCAAGGATGCTGTCAGCAAAATGCAAACAGAAACTATAGGTGGTTTTTTTTGTTTTGTTTTTAAAGGGGAAGCAAAGTGGGGCTGAGCTGGTGACTCCATAAGCATGTCCGTATCAATTTCTTGAGAACAATTGGCAGTGGTTTCTCACTGCCTTTTTCTGCAACTTTTCTTAACTTCCTATTCTAGCCTAAAATATTGCCATTTACCAGTAAGTTCCACATTCAAGTCCTGAACCTCTTAATATTTTCCCAACATCAGCCAAGCTTCACTATGTAAGGGCAGCTGCACAGCTTCTACTACTTGAATGGGATGTAATATTTTTGACATGGCAATCATGAATTTCATAGAGGATATACCGTCTGCATTTGTTGGAGAAAGAATATTAGGGGAACTAATACCAGAACTGCCTGCTCAAATCATTCATAGGCCTGTGCCGAAGAAATTTTGGCTCAAAATCTGCCATTAATATCTCTCTCTGTATTTTACATTTTTATTTCATATAATATTTTATCCCGCTTTTCCTCTTTCTGGAGTTCAGAAAAGCACCCATAAGGATTCCCCTTCATTTTATCTTCAGAACTGGAACGCTATAAAGTATAATTGGCTGAGAAATTGTGATTGGCCAAAGCCACTAAAGGAATACCATGGTCTGTGCCAGTGGTGGGATTCAACCAGTTCGCACCGGTTCAAGCAAAATGGTTGTTAAATAACTCCCTCCCAATATCACAGTGGATACTGGGCACTGTGCTGCAATGGAGAAATGGGCAACGAAGTAGCCAGCATGAGGGAAGGAGAAGGCCACTTTCTCTCTTTCTTCTCCCTGCTCCTCCTCCTCCCCTTGTGCCAGCCCCTCTATTTCCCATTTCTCCATTGCAGCGCAGTACCCAGCATCCACTTTGATAGCAGGTGTGTGTGGTAATTTAACAACCGCTTTTCCCAGAGTAAGGTTGGCCCTTGCGGGAGGCTCGTCCTGCATGTGCAGCGGAGCTGGAGGACGGGGATGGGCCATGCCTCCCATGACAGCCAACCTGACCCTGGGTGAACCAGTTGTTAAATTATTTGAATCCCACCATGACTCTCTGGGAGTTTCTTACTCCACTTCAGCATCATTTTAGTTCTCCATAGCATCACCAGATGCAAGGGAAACTCTATTCAAATTATTCTTAGCTCAACAATACAAGAGGAACAGGAAGAAATAAGATTTTTTTACAGATCTCAGCCAGAATAATTGCACTACCTTTGTTCCGCTCCTGCCAGAGGTCATTCCTGAGTGCGATCATTTCCATCTCAGTCCCAAACCCTGTTCTGAACTCTGACTGAAAAGGGGTCTAGATAATCCACCTCATTTGGTGTTTTCTGAAGAGGCCATGTGTTTACTCTCTCCACCCCTTTCCTTAGAAAAAGGAGATTGAGACTGGACAAAAACCCTCCAGGCTAGCTGGGTCGAGCAATAGTCCTTTGAGAGGTGGTGCCTCTCAAATTACCACCTCCTTAAGAGTTGGCAAAACCACTCCCTCTCTCAAGGAGAAGTTATGAGCCGTGGTGGCGCAGTGGTTAGAGTGCAGTACTGCAGGCAACTTCTGCTGACAGCCTGCAATTTGGCAGTTCAAACCTCACCAGGCTCAATGTTGACTCATCCTTCCATTCTTCCAAGATGGGTAAAACGAGGACCCTGATTGTTGGGGGCAATATGCTGACTCTGTAAACCGCTTAGAGAGAGCTGTAAAATACTGTAAAGTGGTATATAAGTCTGAGTGCTGTTGCTATTGCTATCTATTCCCCAGACCCACTCATGCCTCCCCTCCCATAAGGTCTCAATTAGCCAGGAAAGCCACGGATCTAACACACAAGTGGTTGAATTAGCAACTGAAAGAGCCCTACCCACTTCCTTAGGTATTACAGGCTCAAACTCTTCCTAGATCACCTTGCAAGATGTAACTTCCATCACCTCTGTAGACTCTGCTCTAAGACTGGAGTTCAACATAGAACAGATACAGCAGATTTTATTTGCCAAATGCAAAATATATTCTTTGTAGCAACCCTTCAGCAGAGGTGGGCTCCTACTGGTTCAGACTGGTTCTATGGAACTGTTAGTAACTTGGCGGCCCGGTTTGCTGGAACCGGTAGTGACCCAGGCCTGCCACGGCCCCGAGCCAGTTCTTTCGGCATGCATGCGGTATGCCCCTGAGCAAACCGGCAGTAGCAGGATCCAGAACCCACCCCTGCCCTTCATGTAGACTTTGACATTGCTTCCTCCAAGGAGAGACTGAGTCACCCGGAACAGGTTGCTAGGCGACTATTGGTAGATTCAACGAGGGCAGAGAAGTAGTTAATTTTGTTGGCTGAAAACAGACCTTTTCTGATCTGAGTCCCAGTAAGCCTGTCAGGGGTCCAAGTAGCAAGCCTTTTTGAGCCTCCCCATTTTGCAAACTCTTTTAACAGTATATGGAAAATAAAAAGTTGCTAATTGACATTTGTGGGGCTAAAATTGTTCTGCATCACAATTGACTATGGATACATCTGTCTATATTCTGATTTTGACCTATATAGACATCTAGGATACATAAAGTCCAATTTTGGACCATTGAACTAACAAGTGACAAAGTTCACAGTTTTATCTGGTCCTACTTACCATAGGATCTCCTAGGTTTTAATATCCCAGTATCAGTGCTGAGAAAGTTGTTTAATTTTTCTTCTTTCCATGTGCTTTTTTTCCTTCCTCCTCCTATTCATCTGGGGAAACTTTACAACTATCAATTCTTCACCTGGTAGTATACAATTAAGTGAAGAAGCAATGCTCAGTGAGACATCCACATCTAATTAGCAGGATGCTTTGAAAATGAGATGGATCGGTGAAGAGGTTTAGGGAAAAAGAGAAGAGGCTGCTTCTTGTGGCTGCTATTGATCGCCTAATACAGTTCTCATCACAACACGCAGTCAAGAACTGCATCTGTGAAACAGAACAAATAAGGGATTTATGCTAGGTCTGGCAGTAGTAAAATATCTTTACAATTCCCAAATAAATATTAAAAAAGAGAAAAATATATTAGACATGCAGAACATAGCTCATAGCATTAAACATTGATTTTAACATAACGAGTAATGATAATTTTTAATGTAATGAATAATGATCATTTTTCCCATTATGTTGATGGGGAGTCAGTTCCATAAGAAGAAAGTAAGCACATGTCAAAGTGTAAGTTCAGGATGATACCGTCCATCGTAACACAGTAATTGTTTGCTAAATCCAGAATTATCCTCATGTTGATGAATTTGAATTTTTTTGCTATATAATTCAGTATGATTTAAATTGCATACCTCTTCCCCAAATTATATTAGGCTTATGGATATTACACCAAAACAGAGGAAATACTTGGATAAGCCATATAATATGGAAATGTTTCCTCTGTTCTATATTTCTAGCACAGTAAACCTGACAGATAATTTAAGAATTTGCCTGTACATAAAAATATACTTAATTATTAATCTCTTTACAATATTTTAAGACTATTATAAGAAAATCTCTAAATATACATGTTAAACTTGAGGCATTCATCTTTTTCATATTCTCTACTCTTCCCGATAGGTTCATTAAAATTCTTAAGTGTCTACTTATACCAATATTAATCCAATATAAACAATGTGATGCACAGTTTGATATGTATGTAATTTTTTTTTTTTGCCATTCTAAGAGAAACTAAAAATGCTTTTCCACTTGAAAGGAATAAATGAAGCAAGGAACTTTTTTATAGCTGTTCAGAAATAACCTGATTTATTTTTGTGATCTGAAACATCTTTTCATCTGAATTCAGAAGAGAAAAAAAACTAATAGAACTAAAAGCTTTGCAGTTTTAAATAATAGAATACTAAAAGATCCAGAAAATGCACCTTTGTCCACTTAAGATAGATCTTATAATACAAGTGCCCTCCAAATGATGTTGAACTGCAACTCTTAGACTTCCTCAAGTCCTGCCAATTCAGTAATATCTGAAGGGCCATATATAGATTCCTCCCCTGTTCTAATCAATTGTAAATGAATGGAGTCTAACAACATGAGATACCATGGTGTTCATTCTAGCAGCACAATTAGAAATCCTTCCCATGTGTTGATACCAAAACTTTGTCTGCTTTGGCTTAGTGCTTCTGACAAGAAAAGAAAGGGTTGGTTAGTTAGTTTCTGACATAAATTCATATTGGAAAATCAGAATAGAATGGTTCCATTGACAGAAGCTACCAGCCAGGACATTCCTGAAGGGGTCTAGGACAACTTGCTCCAACCAACTCACTGCAGCTAATTTGCCACGGGGCAATTCACCACAGCCAACTCCTTACGGGACAAGTTGCCGCGTTACATAATATCAAAACAATGGTGAAATAAAATCATTAAAGGAAGGATGTAAAAGAAGGGACAAAATGAA
The DNA here is from genome assembly GCA_032467955.1 of Pseudoxenodon macrops. Taxonomy (NCBI): domain Eukaryota; kingdom Metazoa; phylum Chordata; class Lepidosauria; order Squamata; family Pseudoxenodontidae; genus Pseudoxenodon; species Pseudoxenodon macrops. Next base: position 78,047 of record JANHFT010005866.1, on the reverse strand, counting down.
ATGTGGATGACAAAAAATAAAAATATTTTACAAAATTATTTTAAATAAATAAAATCGTTGAATTTTCCCACAGCAAGTTGTCCCGTGCCGAGCTGGCCATGGCGAGTTGTCAATGGTGAATTGACAGTGGTGCGTTGGCTGTGACAAGTTGGTCATGGCGAGTTGTCCCATTCTATTCCTGAAGAATTCTAACAGAGGATTGATTCCTTAGACTGATTCCTTGTATTTCATTTGAGGGAAAGATGATTCAGTTACTCAATTCCAGGCACTGATGCATGAATGATTTTTATGTATCTATCTTAGATTGGTTGTAGCTCTGGTTTTGGTGCAGAAGCTGGCCATCTTTAAGCAATACCTGTATTTACAAAGGAGAATATTTGTACCTCAGGGTTTACATGAGAGCTATGCTTGGTGCTTTCTGAGCTTGCTTCTTTTCCTGCAGATGTTATATTACCCAAACTACCGTAAGTAACATCATCGGTGCTAGTATTTGTACATCTCAACTTTTAACTTTTCTAAACTTTTTAAAAAATAAGCCCAAAGGAAAAAGCAACCTAGCTCAGGGAAAGAAAAATAATAATTAAACACACACACACACACACACACACACACACACTCCTTCTAAGGCCAAGCCGTGACATCAGTGAACAGCAGATTGTCTATAGGTACAGTATTATTTTCCACAGGGGGAATCTTAATGGCTTTATGACAGCTCACTGCAGACAATCCTATAGATTTCCTTTAGTGACATAATAGAATAGAATAGAA
>JANHFT010005866.1:27018-42384 GCA_032467955.1 Pseudoxenodon macrops | reverse complement strand
AGAAAAAAAAACAGAAAAAAATTCAAAAACATTTCCCCCCCCAAAAAAAAAAATCAAAAAAAAGATGGTGCTGTCCACGGACCAGAACCAGCTCCGTGACATCACCAGCGGCTTACTACCTATTCGGTAGAACCGGTCCAAACCGGTAGGAACCCACCTCTGCTTATGACCATTTTCCACAATTGCGACCATTGCAGCCTCCCCCTGGTCATGTGATTTACATTCAGATGCTTGACTACTGGTTCATATTTATGTCAGTTGCAGTGCTCCTGGTCACATGATCCCCTTTTGCAACCTTTTGACAAGCAAAGTCAATGGGAAAGCCAGATTCACTTAACAACCGTGCTACTAATTTAACAACTGCAGAGATTCACTTAAAAAATATGGCAAGAAAATTTGCCCCGTTTTATGACTTTTTTTTGCTACAGTGGTTAAGTGACTCACCACAGTTGATCAGTGTTAGTAACGCAGTTGTTGAGTGAATCTGGCTTCCTCATTGGTTTTGCTTGTCAAAAGGTTGCAAAAGGGGATCACATGACCTTGAAAGGAATGGGAACCATCGTAAGTATGGACCAGTTGCCAAGCATCTGACTTTTGATCACATGATCACGAGGATGCTACAAAGGCCGGAAGTGTGGCAAACGCTTGTAAGTCACTTTTTGGGTGCCGTTCTAACTTTGAACGGTCACTGAACGAATTGCTGTAAGTCGAGGACTGTACTATAGTCATCTCAATATGGCATGGTCTCTGAAGACTACCCATAAGCTGCAGTTGGTACAAAATGCCATAACCCATATGTTTTCAGGGGACAACCAGCATTAATTCATAATACTTGTACTTTACTGTCACTAAATGAACTGTTGTAAGTTGAGGACTACCTGTATATTGCTTAGCTCAGGGATGTCAAATTCAAGGCCCAGGGGCCAGATTCGGCCCATGGGTTGCTTAGATCTGGCTCGCAGGACCACCCTGGAAACAGCAAAGGACTGGCCCGCAGTGCCTCAGCCAGCGAAAACGGAGGCCCTCTTGCAGGGGGTTGCAGGAGGCTGTCGCAGGCGAACATGGAGCTGAGAGCCCGTTTTCTCTGGCAGAGTACTTGGGCCACCACAAGTGACATTGAGCTGGCCATGCCCACTCTGTCCCCCCGAGGTCAAGCACAACCCTGATGTGGCCCTCAATGAAATCAAGTTTGACACCCCTGGCTTAGCTCAATAGAAGTATAGTTACATAATACTACATGTTGTAGTTATATAGAACCAGTCAATGGTTGATTCTATATAACTACACCCAATCTGCCACTAACTCAGCACCCTTATAGTAGTTCTAACAGCACACAATCACACTAATTGTCAAAAATGGGAAATACATAATCTCTGCCCTTATTTCTAGAAAACGCTTGGTATCCCATATGCTCCTGCCACAGGGGAAAAGTGGCAAAGACTCATGGCACCACTAGCTCTTCCACGAGAGGGGCCATGAGAGGAGCAATAGACATGTCACAGTCATTGCAGCTAGTCAGTATCTGGGAGGTGTGTTTTATACCAGAACTTGGCACTGAGTTCCTGGATGGAATGGCTTCCATTTTCAGCCGCTCCTTTCACCCAGCTCTTTTTCCTGGAGATCTTTATTTATTTAGGATGTGGCATACAATGTCAGGTTATCTACATACGTTAGACACAATGCAACCCTTACACCCTAGATCGCTAGTTCATTCTGTTCGACACTAGCTTTACACCAATTATCTAATGGTGCTCGGTTGCTGTCTCTTCCAGGCTCCTCCACCAGTCTCACCTCACCTTGTTTCACGATGCCTCACATCTAGCTAGGTCCAGCTCTGGCTTCTGTTCTCTGCACACACGAATGCAGCTAGGTTTTCTCCCACCAAAGTGGTACCCATTTATCTACTTGCAGCATTGTCTGCTTTCTAACTGCTGGATCAGTAGGAACTAGGATCGAGTGATTGGAGCTCACTCCGTCTCATGTTCCTGGAAAGCTAAGTAAATAAAATGGATTAATTGGGTGAATTTTACTATCCCTTTTCCATTGCTGACTGATGGGTATTAGCTTCATCTATGTGATCCTAGAGCTAAATCCATCTTTGGAATTAGTTGACTGAATCAATTGATTTCTTTTTTTGTGTTTTACAAGTTGCTAAGCCTTTCTCCATAATAGTCATAGTGCTATTCATCCCCAAAACTATGCCAGCATGAAGTCTGCTGTCTCCATTCCCAGTCCCATCTTACATTTTTTTGTCTCTGTTCCCACTCACCTGACTTCCCTCTAGGACTAGGTAATGGGTAATAAAGTCTAACATATTGTATATGATCATGATGGCGAACTTATGGCACGTGTGCCAGAGGTGGCACACAGTGTCCTCTCTGATGGCATACAAACCGTCACACCAGTTCAGCTCTGCTGCGCATGTGCACACACCTCCCGCCAGCCAGCTGGTCTTCAAGTCTCTGCCGTGCATGTGCAGGGGGGGTGGGGAGCATGCGGGGGCAGACGTTTGATGCAGGGAGTGGGGTGTGTGCGGGGGGAACGCATGTGCAGGGGCCGTGCATGCATTGCATTTTGGGGATTTGGTCATGCACATGTACATTTGTTCATGCACACGCATGCTTTGGGCACTCGGTCCGGAAAAGGTTAGCCATCACTGGTATATGACTTGTGGCTGCTCTTGGACAGTGCCAAATAAGGAAGATCACGTTAACAAAGTACAGCTAAAGGTTGCTTAAAGACATCTCATTGATGAACTCGAAATGAAATGAATGCAATATCCTGGAATCGGAGCAGAAAAAAAAATGTTGCCAGTCTGAAGCATTATTAATGCAAGTTTTAAAAAAAGGCTCTGGGTTTGGGAACAGGGTCACAAAGCTAGTTGGAAATTCCTGATTAAACAAAATGTTCACATATTGATAACAAGTAGCTTTAAAAAAGAGAGATCAATGTTTGATAATGAGCCACACTATTATCACTCTGTACCCCTATTACATCACAGAAGCTTAAAGCTGTTTTAGTTGTGCAGTGTAACCTGCTGTTAATTCTAGTGCATATTTCAGAGGAAAAACAACAGTAACTTTCAGATCGTTTAAGTAACTTTTAATCTTTTGAGATCTATGTTACTATTTATCTTGATTAGTTGCTAATTTGGGAGTTCATCTTCCTGGTAAATCAGTCTCTGGATTTTTTTATTCTTTTTTGCCCTACTATAATGTTGCTAGTATGATTTGCTATTGCTTACTCTCCTCTTGGGGTTTTACAGCATTCATCTCAGCGGGTAGGTGAATGTCACAACTTCAAGCTCAGGCAAATAAATTAAGATGCGATCATTTCACAGGTGCTGATAGAAACAGATTGTAGGTAACTAACTACAGTATATTTTCTTTTATCCGCATGCCTGCGTAGTTTTTAAAACAATAAGAAACAAAGGAAATAGAACCAAATAAACAAGACAAAGATACAACTTTTAGAAACATGCAAATAACCATAACCATAACCATAAATCATGGTGAGCAACCATGGCCCTTTTACGATCTGTGGACTTCAATTCCCAGAATTCCCGAGCCAGCATGCTTTAGAATGGTTGGCTCAGAAATTCTGGGAGTTGAAATCTACAAGGTGCTAAAGGGGCCAAGGCTTATGGTTATGGTTTCTGCATGTTATCAGCCTAGCTGGCTCAGGTATTCTGGGAGTTGAAGTCCACAGGTTGTAAAGGGTCCATAGCTTCCCACCCCTGTTATAAACAGTACTGTACTCTGAAGAATAGGAATGTCAACAGTCTACATGTTTTCATTTGTGACATGTTACAAAGCAATATTTGTGTAGCTCCAAGTGCTCTCTGGGGGGGAAAAAAGACCAAACAAGGCTTGTCCAGACTATGCGGTATGTAATCTAATAAGCAAACAATGTGGTAGTGACAGGAGTGATTCTAACATGTGATACTTCCTGACCACAAATACTAGGTAGTGTCTCTTTGAGAGGTCATGGTTGTAAGAAAGATTAATTCTATTAACAAACTCATCTCTTTGGCTTAAACATCGATATTGTTGATATCTGTACATTCACAGCTTGTTAGTCTCAGCACATTTCGTGTGAAGACAAACTTTTTTGGCAGTCACGCCAACAAGATGTTTCAGGCCTGCAGAAAAGTAAAAGGTCAGCAGAGGAGATGGAGAAGTTTCTTTCTGTAAAGTCTTCTCCTGGATGAAGATCCACAAAGCAGGAAATGTCAGAGACAAACCACCAATTTTTTTTTAGGGGGCACAAAATGCTACCCCTGAGACCAGATTTGGCAAAGATCTCGAGGTCCTCAGAAAGCTTAAACCAGGGGTGTCAAACTTGCAGCCCATGACTCAGATGCGTTGTGCACTGGCCACGCCCACTCCGGTTTAGGAAAGGGAGGGAATCGCGATACTCATGTGACAAGTCGTGGGTTTGACACCCCTGGCTTAAAATTTCGAAATGAGGAAAAGTTTACAGCAAGTGGTGTACAATTAATAAAGGAAGGAGAGGATAAGCAAGCCGGGAGACAATATTAGTTTTGGAAAGATTCTAAGGAATACACACTAAATAACATCAATCCTTTTTATTTGACAATATATTTCAGGTATAAAGTGAATGTAATCTTTGTTTTAAATACAACACATGGTTTGATTTGGGGTTATGGCACAGTGGGATTAGCCTTAGTTTGCCGATGGTTTGTTTGGTTGCCATGGTTTTAAAATTCATCTAGGAAACTAGTTCAGAGTGGAGTCTGTATGATGCATGATTGGCTGCACCTCCTCACTGTAAGTTCTACTCTGTTCCGATTGAGAGATAAAGTTTCCTGTCAGTAAGAAAACAGCTTAAGTGTATATCTTTAAGACAGCACAGTTTAAAAAGAGAGAGAGAAAGAGATTCCAAGAAAAAAGACTGAAATTTCAGAATACTGTCTGTGAAAAATTCTGGTTTTGTGTACAGGCCATTGCTTATTTAAAACTAGGTTGCATGAACAGCAGAAATATATGCCAGTTATGTGGCTTGGGTTATTTCACATGGCAGGTAAGGTATTGCATGTTTTATTTTCTCTTAGCGCACAACAAGCAAATCAAATTGACCAGAGGTCCTCATTCTCCAGGCCACAGGCCACTACTGGACTGCAGCCCATTCGGAACTGGGTCGCAAAAGCAGCAGCCACTCGCACTCATGCGCACAGCTCCATTTGCATGAACAGCAGGCATTTGCGCTCACATGCAGAGCTCCATTTGTGCAAGTGGTGGGCACATGTGCCTGCCACTTGCACAAATGGAGTTGCACATGTGCACGCACCTGAAAGAGACCATTATTACCTGCCTTGTTAATTGTTCGGGGAATAACTACTGGTACCCTCTGGTTTCTAATTTGGGGAATAATAATAAATCAGTATTCACCAAAGTGGTGAACAATTTGCTTCACAGAGCTGTTTCATTTGCAAACGTTGGGAAAATATTATCTCAGGGAAATATTATAGTTTAAAAAGATTAATGTTGATCTTGCACGCTCAAGTAAATAACAAATGATGAGAAAATAGTGCAATTGCTGTTGTCACTTCTTAAGGTGCGGGCTGGAATTTTGCTCAAAAATACAATGTCCTAATGACAGGAAAGAAATGTAATGGTTATCAATATGGAAAGGAAGATGATGCTACAGATTAACTACACAGATTAAGAGGAGTTTAGTTGCTATTAAAAATGAACAGCATGAGGTGAATTTAATAGAGAGAGAGAAAAAAATAGAAGACATAAAACAAGAATAATAATTCTTTCTCCAGAGAAAGAAGGGCTCTAAAGCCTTTGTTAATTATTTGCTTTGTAGATAATTGGAAAAAGAATCATGGTTTTAATGCCAAAATTTATGTGATGCTAAATATCCCAAACCTGGACTTTCAAACTGTTTGCCCAGAAAAGTCCAGCTACGGCATTCTAAACAATGTGTTTTTATGATAATGCAAGGTCTGAACGAAGGCCAAGATATTTGGGAGATTCCATATCTCAACCATTTTAAAATAGACTTTAAAATGTGGAATAACCATAATTTCAGTTAAGATTCTAGGATGCAACACCCTTATTTAGCACAATTCATTAGTTTAAGTGCTAGAGAGCCATTCAGAGGATATGTTTGTTACTTGCCAAACAGCAAAAGGGGTGCAAAATGAACTGACAATCAAAGGAGTAAAAATATCTCTCTGGTAGCCATGAAATGAATCTAAAAAAGGAGCAAAGGCTGACTCTGGAAATAGAATTTATCAGAGTAATCAGATGTGTTTTTTGCTGGAGGAGTAATAAAAAAAAATCCATGAGAAACAAAACGAACCCTGGCTCAATTTCTAAGCTAAATTAGGATGTTAGAATTATAGCTAAAACAATGAAAGGGCAGAAGGGAATTGAGAATGTGGGTAGAGAAGAAGAAAAATACAAAAAGCTAACACAAGATTTTAGTGTTGGACTGGATAGGTCCAGGTTCCCATCTACCATCAGCTGGAGGATTTTGAGACAGAATGACTGTAGGAAGACAAAAATATAATCTATGCTCTGCTGGTCTCTTGGAGGGGAAAAAAGGGCTCTAAAATAAACTATGAACTCCCAAATTATTTTTTAAGCCTAGTGTAATATGAATAAAGCCTATTTTGTTAGTATATATCATGCAAAGTCAAAAAAGTGGGCTAATGGGAAGAGCTCTGAATGCGCAGTCGTTAGAATGCAGTATTGCAGGTTAATTCTGCTGAATGTCGACAGTTCGATTCTCACTGGCTCAAAGTTGACTCAGCTTCCATCTTTCCAAAGTCAGTAAAATGAGGACTCAGATTGTTGGGGGAAAATATGTTGGCTGTAAACCGTTTAGAGGGGGCTGTGAAGCACTGTGAAGCGGTATATGAGTCTTAAGTGCTAATTAAGTAATATAACCACTGGCAAAGGTGTTTCATGAAGATAGGCAAGGACCAACAAAAAAAAGATATAGGAACTGCTAATCAAGCTCTAGCCTCAGACTTGCTATGTGATTTCATCTTGTTGAATTTCCACTTGAGGACAAACTGTCCTTCCAAAGCAGAGGAGAAGGATGAGCAAGGTGACACAAGTAGGATTACTTGGCTACACAACTTTTCCATATTTTGCCATATGGAAAATTCCTGTGGTAATTTCCACTTTAGTAGGGACCCAGCACTATCCCAGTGAATCCTTGCATCCAAATTTGAACAAGGACACGTGCGACTGTCCTTAGCAAATATGTTTGTTTATTGAACATCAGAAAACATCAAACAACTGGTGAAAAAGTGGGGGAAGGGAGGCAGGCAATTTTTTCATTTTCTGTTACAGTTTTTTTTTACTTTGTCAAAAATGTATTCAATAAAAATGTTTGAAAAATTGCTTACATTTGGAATAGGCAGCTATATGAAATCTAATAAATTATTATTATTTACATATCTATATCAAAATTGCAGAATTTTCCAGAAAACTCTGAAAACAATATTATGGAGAATTAGCATGGAGAAAGGAAGAGAGCTTTCGTTATTCCAAATTAAATTCTTTTGTGTATATAACAGTAGCAGAATACAGATGGAAAGTAGTACACCAGGTGATCCTTCCTTTCTATTGGACCATTAAATAAGAATCCTGAAAATAAGACATTTTTACAATTGGTGCTTTTATAACCATTTGTCTTCTGGTATTTCTTTACCTCATTTTTAACGATGCAAATTCTTTACTCTCCATTTTGTCGTCTTTCATGAATTCATTTAGCTAAACTGTCATCCTTAGACAAGGCAAGCTGCACTTTAATACATAATACACTTCTCTTTTGTTCATCCATAGTTCGAATGATAAATTAATAAAATGCCAGACTGAGATTAAAAGTGGCTTTCTTACCAGAATGACAGGGTAGGTTTTCCACTCAAAGCAGGGAAAGGGGTAAGATACTGGACATATCTTTGAATGTGCTGATGCAGTGGCAGGAAATGCTACAAAAAGGTATATACTGAAGAAATCTGTGCATAGAGTAGCCACGTGAAACTAAATACATTAATATTTTAAAATATTTTAAAGAGGGCTAAGAGATACAGAGAGCAAGATGGATGTGGTTCCAATCCTGTGCACTGTACAAAAGGCTGAATTTTAGCATCTGACAATGAAAGTAATTTGTCTGATTTATTCTTGAGCAAGAGCAGCTTGTCCCCTGCAAAATCCTTGCTGAGGATAAGCAAGGGCAGGAAAAGTAGGTGGGAAATTTATTGTCGGTGCTACCTGTCCAAAACATATGCATGTATGCAGTACTTGGCGGGCAACTTGCAGACACTGTATCTTGTTTGAAATGAAATTGCTGTACAGGAAATAATGGGATTAGAAACAGCTGGCCAACATATGGAGATACTATGATGTAAAATGTTCTGTACATTCATATTTGCAAATCCAAAAATGAAGCCAAGAATCTTTACCAAACTATTTCCTTTGTTGTGATTTCAATGGTCACAGTTGGTTGTATGCTCGTATTACTGATTTCCATTTAAACTTTCCTTCCTTAGTAACAAAAGCAGAATGTATTCTGACAGTTGAGGAATATTTCTTTAGTGACTGTCCATGGAAACTGCCCATCCTCCAAAAGCTCAACATAAAAGGTTTAGAGGAAGGGAACTCTCTGGTATCTATCCATTTTGCTATTTCCTCATGTGGCAAACTGTAGTATGTCTGAACGAGTTTTTAAAGGGTACCATCCAGCTATTTGATATAAAGAAAACATGGATTATATAAGGTATACCAAAAAAGTCAGACACATAGGCCAGTGATGGCATTCAAAATTTTCCCTACCAGTTCTGTGATCGTGGCTTGGGGATAGGGGGTCATGTGACTGAGTGGGTGTGTCCAACTTGACGTCACTCACGGCCACGCAAGCAGTATGCAGGATTAGGTCAGGCCTTTGACAGATTAGGCCAGGCTTGGGCAGAAAATAGGTAGATAGGAAGACATTTGGTGGCTCCAGGGTCTCGGGGAATGGTGCATCCCTGGGGCCCTGGTCCACCACCCCAGGCACAGGGCAAACAAGCGGTATGCATTTGGTGAGCTGAGCGGGAGTCAGTGAGGTGACTGGCGAGGCGATTAGCTGGGCCATGTGGTGAAGGCAATACATGTAGTGCAGGGGTGGGCGAGGCGAGCGGCTGGAAGGGATGAGCGAGCATCGATTAGGCAGGCGGGGCGAGCGAGTAGCGACTGGGCAGAGGGTGTTGCCAGCCAGAAGTCACTACCGGTTCGGTGACCCAGGCCAAATTGCTGCTACCAGTTTGCCCAAACCAGTGCGAACTGGCTGAATACCACCTCTGCTGTAGGCTAAACACAATAGGATTTATTTATTTTTTTCCAGAGAAAATGTTTCTATACTTAAGAATGTTCAAAGGTCATAAAGTACATCAAATAAGAAAGGAGGTGTTTAGAAAAAATGGCAAGCAATTTGAACATTTAGAATAATTTATATAATACAGTACATTGTCGACAAAGCCTGACTTTGTCTTTAGGGCATGGCTTTTGGTATATACATTATATATTATGCTTTTGTGGATTTCCACCTCCAACTTTATGCCTTTGAAAACAACACAATGTCTAGAGTTTAAGTCGATTGGTCTTTTCCCATCACTTCTCTATCAGGCTAATCTTGAACTGAGTTGTTGCTCAAGACATGAGAGCAACTCTATTAAAAGATAAGAGAGTAACCTGAGATTCATACATGTGCCAAAGATGATTGATAAATTATATAAACTAAAGATAATTTAAAATTTTATGCCATTCATCTCCACCACAAGGTGACTCTGGGCAGTTACAAGTTATAAAACATGTTAAAAAAATGATCAAAATATTAAAACATTAAAAACTACACAGATTAGAATATTGTTTTTAAAATACCCTATACTAAAACAGAAACTAAGCGAGCTAAGAGATGGACAGGATAAGGATGAGGTCTTCTTATCCTGTCAGCCATCTCCAGCAGTGAGCAACTCACTTGGGGCAGGGGTGGGTTCTAAATTTACCTTGCCAGCAGTTCGCTGCCTCCCGTGCAACGTGGGCGCGCCTAAAAAAAGCCCCCAAATATTTTTTTAAAGGCTGAAAATAAGATGGCGACGCATGCGCAGTGCCAGAAATTCGGCTTCTGCGAATTTACAGAAGAAAAAAAATCCAGAAAAAAAATTTTTTTTTCAAAAGAAAAATAATTACCCAAAAAAAATGTTGCCGCCCATGGAGCAACAGAACCGGCTCCGTGATGTCATCAGCGGCCTACTACCTACTCGGTAGAATTGGTCCGAACCGGTAGGAACCCACCTCTGCCTTGGGGTCCCAGGCCAGCCAACAATGCAAGGTTTTGATACCCTTCCAGAAGGCCAAAAGGGAGGGGGCAGTTCTTACTTCCAGTGGCAGAGTGTTCCAAAGGGATGGAGCCACAGCAGAAAAGGCTCTTCTCCTTGACACTGCCTGCTCCAATTCCTTAGTGGATGGGATTTGCTGTATGCTTCTTCTGCTGGCATGAGTGGGGTAGGATTGTCCCATTGGGGAGAAACATCTCCTCTGATACCCTGGACCCAGGCCCATGTATTCTTCATTTTTATCCATTGCAATGGTCATTATTTTGAACCGAGTCCCATAACATTGGAAACAACAAAGGGCCACAAAGAGGAAAATTGGCAGTGAAGCGGTAGTTGTATGAAATTATTATTTTAAATATTGCTCCATTTACTCAGCGAACTCCATAAATGGATCACATTAGTCTACTGATGCTCTTTGAATGGATGAGTTTATCCATAATGGCTTTTCTTAGGAATTGCCTTTTTTTTAAATCTCAAAGAAGTGGTGTTAAGAGCCCATCTTTTATAGCTCTAAGTGATACTGTGTAATAATTTAAAAAATGCAGGGGTTTGACATGAAAACCACAATTATGAATGTTTCAGATACTCAAGACAATTTGACAAATTCAGTACGAAATGGGATGCGATTTGCCATTGCAGAGCTAGCGGTTGCATCTAGTTTGTAGCTTTGCATCTGCTTTTACAAGTAACCCTCGACTTATGACCACAACTGAGCCCAACATTTCTGTTGTTAAGTGAGTAAGCGAGTTTTGTTCCATTTTACAACTTTTTTGTCACAGTTGTTAAGTGAATCACTGCAGTTGTTAAGCTAGTAACGCGGTTGTTAAATGAATCTGGCTTCCCCATTGACTTTGCTTGTCAGAAAGTCGCAAAAGGTTAATCACATGACCCTGGGACACTGCAATGGTCATAAGTGTGAACTAGTTGTCAAGCATCTGAATTTTGATCATGTGACCATAGGGATGCTACAACGGTCGTAAGTGTAAATGAGTCACTTCTTTCATTGTAACTTCGAACGGTCACTAAATGAATTGTTGTAAATTGAGAACTTCCTGTACATAGTTTTAAAAATTATAGGGAAATGTATCATTTTTGAAAAAGGAATTGTATAAATGTAGGACAAGAATACTGGAGAAGTATGTGATTTTATTTTTATTTTTCTCTGCTGGCCCTCAGTAATAAATCATCATGTTAACCACTTCTCTTTAGAAACAGAGAATGAGCAGAGGTTAGCTACTGTTGGGTAACCCTTCAGAGGGGAAGACTTCATTACAGTGAACACAAAATGGCTTCTAATCCAGCGGCTTATCTTCTCCTCAGCATTGCTTGGCTTTGGTGGTAGGAAATTATAGGTTCCTTTGTCTGCCATAAACCGTTGTTGTCCTGATGGTGTAGGTGGAATTTCAACTGAATAGTTATTATTGTGTGAGGGGAACGTGAATTGCATTCACTCCTCGGTGTACCATGGCAACCAAAATTTTGTCCTCCCTCAACTCTTAACCAACAGCTGAGCTGCCTCAAGTCAGCCCAGAAATGACTCATACACCTTGGCCGAAAGCAGACATGCTTCTTGTTTGGGTAAAGACAGGAAATCTGAACTTCGTTGGGTTTCTAGGGAGGATAAAGTGATGATTTATTACTCTATTTAAGAATGAATGAAGAGGAAGCCGCCAAGGCCCAATCAGTAGTAACTACCATATGGCATTTTACTTTCCTTTGATGATCATGCTTGAAATGTAAGAAATCATAAACCATAGTTCTTATTTGTAGCATTTATGCAATGATCTACTTGTACAGGTAATCCTCCACTTACAACAGTTCATTTAGTGACTGTTCCAAATTACAACGGCACTGAAAAAAGTGACTTATGACCATTTTTCACAGTTACAACCTTTACAGCATCCCCATGATTCTGTGAACAAAATTCAGATCCTTGGCAACTGGTTCATATTTAGGACCGTTGCTGTGTCCCAAGGTCATGTGATCACCTTTTGTGGCCTTCTGACAAGCAAAGTCAACAGGGAAGCCAGATTCACTTAACAACCATATTACTAACTTATCAACTGAGGTGATTCACTGAACAACTGAGGCAAGAAAGGTCGTAAAATGAGGCAAAACCCGCTAAACGAATGTCTCACTTAACAACAGAAATTTTGAGCTCAATTTTTGTCATAAGTCGAGGACTACCTCTATTGCAGTGAGAACACTTTGAAGCTACGTGATATATGGCGCAGAGAAACTCTTCGGGGAATGAAGTTCAGATTGTTACCAGAAAGAAAGAGAGTTGATCCCCAATCTGTATTTTTAACAGGCAGACCAGTCTTCCTGTTTGCAAAGGTGTGCAAGGAAGCAGGGAATATACAAACGCTTGCCTATATATATTCCCGGCTTCCTTGCACACCCAACATAATTGCTGCAGAATATGGATATTAAAGGGAAAACAGCATTTTGATGGATATATGCGCAGGTTCAAGGTTTATCTCTCTGATTCTCAAATCTAGAATTTGAGATGTGTTGATATAAAAGCATACAATTGGAAAAGTCCTAGGGACTGCAATTAACTTTAATATATAATTTTTGTATTTCTGAAATTGTTTTAATTTTTTAATGACGTTGCCAGCATGCTATCTCAGCAGATGGACAACACCTAACTAACTTTTACTGATTTTAGAACTTAAACAGGATTAACTTTAAATTGGGATATCATCAGAATTGTAGATTTGAGTGATTAAAAAAAAAACCTCTTAGATAAGAATGATCTGCCACTTCCTGACAACAAAATTGCATGGATACAATCACCAGGGATCAGTCTTCAACTGGAGGCATTTTCACTCCCTACCGCTTATATTTCAGCCTAGATACTGTAACAGTAGGATGGAAAATGGGGGAAAAAACCAAACCCCCCACTAATTTCATACTGTAGTCTGATCATGCAGAATGCTTCATGGATAAAATGATAGATTTTTCTTTTGAAGAAAATTGCAGTGGGTCAAATTTTTTAGGTCATCACATCTTTTCAACCCCAAAGTGTAGAAATTCACTTTCTATTGATTTGGTAGATGAAATAAACAAGGTTAAAAGGTGAAATATCTTTTAACTGAATATTGCTCTTTTCCCCCCCCATCCTCCCTTTCCCTCATTTTTTGCAGGATCTTTCCGCAATGATGGCTTGAAAGCTGCTGATGTCCTTCCCATACTAAAGGAAAAGGTGGCCTTTGTTTCAGGTAAATTCACGGTATTTTCATTTCCATTCTGAGACTTAATTAATGCTAGCAAAAATTAGTTTTGTTTTGTTTGCGAGTTTCACAAGATACTGGGAAAGAGTAATCTATCGATTGGATTTAAATAATGTTTTAACAAGTAGAATGCCAAGGGTACCTTTTATGCCATGTTGTACTGACGTATTTTAATGACATTTTCAACTCTGTTTTTAATTTCTTTTCCTTGATTCCTTGCCTACTTGAGAACAATTTCTTTATGAAAAGATGGATATGAATTAAATGAATAAGGTCCGATGTTCAATCTTTACCATGACTACATATGATTCAAACAAAAATCCTGTTTGTGGAAGCCAAGATACTTTTTGTATTTCAACTCCCATTGGCCCAAGCTTGGTCAAACGTAATATATATATATGGTAACTGTCATCCAAAACATCTAGCTGACCTCTTGGTTATCTACCCCATTGTCAATGAAAATGGGATACAAGGATAGAATCTGGCTTAATATAAGATATCTTCCTAAATAGACATTGAATGAGTATCATCTACCTGCAATTTCTTACTTGGTTATTGCATTAAAAATAACAAATTGTTTTCAACTTGTGCAATGACTTTTGTATCTCTCTATAATTTAGCATGATGACATATGGTTCTACATGTAGCTAAAATTAATTAGAATTTCTGCAAACCTCACATTCGGTTCCAATGCTAAATTAAAATAAAACGGTTGGGCTGTAGTTCAATAACAGAACAGCAACATATTGAAAACTGCACAACACTCTCATATTGTATCTGTAAGATAAAATTCCTTCTGTTTTGAATGTTGAAAATTAGAAATAATATAACCACAAAATCAGGGGTAAGTGTCAAAAAGTCAAGTCAGAAGAGAGATGACAGGATTCCAGTGGGGCAAGATAATAAAGATGAAACTTCAAGTAAATGCTGATCCTTAAACAAAAAATAAAATGTCTTAAAGACACATTATTCCCATTGTTGGGTGATCAAATACAGAAGATGATCAAACTCTTACACCTTTAATTACAGTGTGAGTAAGAAGTGAAAGCAGTTTCCAGACATATTTTGAAGTGTGGGTTATGATTTATAAAACTTACATGACTTATGAGTAGGTTATTTGAAAGATTATATTCTTTCTCTCTCAGACTACTTGAGGTTTAAGATTCTCAGCAGGGACATTTGCTGTTTCCATCAAGGTTCTGAAATTGCAGATAAAATAAGGCTGGGAAGGTTCATCTTAATTGTTCTCCTTGCAGCAAGTAAATAGGTTTTTTTTTAACCTCAACTGGCTTTTGTTCAAATGGGTTTTTTGCTGATGGTTGTTGCTTACTGCCTAACAATTTATTTGCTTTTATACTTTAATTACAACTGTCTATTCCATTTTGTGTTTAATTATTATCCATTTTGAAGTGGAGGAAAGCAAGAGAAGTGGAAAAGCAAGAGGTAATGTTAATACATTGTAAACTTTGTGAGCCAAGAGTCACTTAGGTGGGAAGGACAGTCAAACAAATTGAATGACTGACTGATGGACAATGCATGTAATAATTGCATAAATAATGAGATTTATTTCCATGTTAACGTGGATGTGCTATATTTTTTTACCAGAAGATGGATAGACAAATCATAAAAGTTGTATACTACTCTACGTGCATGCCTTTCGAACAGGGGTGAAATCTAAAAAAATTCCCTACCGGTTCTGTGGGTGTGGCTTATTTTGTGGGCGTGACTTGGAGGTCAGGTGACTGGGTGGGTGTGCTTTTACACTTTACA
>JANHFT010005866.1:0-15356 GCA_032467955.1 Pseudoxenodon macrops | reverse complement strand
ACTCCAAGGTCTTTGACAGAGTGAGGGTCGTCTACTAGTTCATATCCGCCCAGCTTGTATTTTGTGTTCTGATTTTTTTGCCAATGTGTGAGACAGAGCATTTGTTGGTTGAGATTTGGAGTTGCCAATTGTTTGACCAGTCAACATGGTTGTCCCAAAGGTGCTTTTTTCAAGAAGCAACTTGACTTTCTGGTTTTTCTTTGAAGATGTCTCATCCAAGAAGCAAAAGGTCTTCAAAGAACAAACCAGAAAGTCCTGTTGCCTCTTGAAAAAAACACCTTTGGGAGAAGCAGGCAGATGATATTACAGAGAGACTCTCCTGGCAGAAAGAAAAGGCTCAGGGAGATGGAGAAGTGTTATAATTGGCGTACAAGTCATTCTTTTTTTGTCAGTCCTGGCAAAAAAAAAAATTCTCCCAAATTTATCTGGGGAAAATTAAAAGGGACACTTTACTTCTGAGCAGTTAGAATTCCAGAGATACCAAGAGAAATACAAAAGCAGAAGGCAGAAATACAGCAATGCAAATTTGCTTTGGAAGATAGCAGCAAAATGCAACTGTCAGTCTCTGCTTAAGACTGCCCTGAGGGCTGCCTGGAAAATGATTTTAGCAAAAGGAGTCAGCAGGCAAAGTTCAATAATACGTGTGGGACCCTTACAAATCCTTCTACAGAAACATGCCTTTGAAGTTTGGCCTGCATTGCTGACAGCTAGCCAGGGAAAAACCACGGTGGACTAAACTCAATTCAACCTCTGTGGAGGTTCTCTCTACTCTTTCCAGTTCTCTCTGCTCTGCTTCTCTAAATGCTCTTGCTTTGTTTCATAAGTGGTCTGGAAGACAGAAATATTAACAAAGTTCTGTTTCTGTTTAATATTTATAGATAGAGGTGAATCCCTTCCAACTTCCACACTGGGAAAACCTCTGTGCTTCTATTATAAACCTCAACCATTGAAAAGTTTCCAAAATAAAGAATGAACATTGTTGTCCTAGTTTCTGTTGCAATAGAAAATAGTTCCTATCTATTCAGTTCTTTCATGATGATGTGGAAATCAGTTGAAATTGAATAGCAATGAAGGTTTTAAGTGGACACAGAAACAGGTTTTTGGACACTGAGATGTATTTTACCTAGTTTATACCAGTACATATGGCAGCTGTTCTTCAGATTGAGTTTCCTTAAGGTTTTGTTTTTGCCTTGTGTTTTCATTTGACTTTTAACAACACCCAGCTTGTCCTCTTAGCATCCTTTATTCCTCCTGACTTTAGACGGGGAGGGTAGTAGGTCAAACCTCCACAAATAAATATCAAATAGCCACGAATCTCATGCTTGATAAGGTAGCAGTAAAACTGCCCCTTTAGGTTACTGTAGCTTGCAAGGATTGTAGGCTTAGAAATTTAAGATGTAGGTTTTTTTTAAACATCAGTGATCATCACAGAGACAATTTAACAATTTAATATGTTACTTCATTTTCTCTTAAGGATGCTTTGAAAAATGGTGTATGTATTTATGTATATATGTAAACACACACACACACACACACACACACACACACACACATGTCATTGAGCTGTGGCTACATCCACTAAAGGGAATCTGGCTCCTAATAAACTCTTCAAAACTCAAGTGTGGGTTTTTTTGTCCTGGAAAAAGCTCTCTAACCATCTTCTGAAATGCCCAAACCTGCCTTTTTTAATAGGGTACATAAAGAGTATCAATACTACTAAACTGTAATTCCTAATGATTATTTTCCTCTCTATTTAAGAATGTAAGTGGTTTTTTTTTTGGTTTGCTTTTTGTTTATATTTGCATCTTGACACTTAAAAATATGTGATTCTGCAAATAACCTGTGAATATTTACATTCTTTATACGAACAAAAGAGGCTTTTGTAAAAAAGGAAAAGAAGGAAGTACAAATCACTTCAAACCCGGTATAGAACATTTGAATTCCTTTGTGGATAAGCTTAAATCTTTGGAGAGATAGTCTGCCTAGTGAGTTTTAACTTTCTTTTCAGAACATCTCAAAAAGGTTTCTTTCTTTCCTGTCCAGTTACCTTTTTCACCGTTTCCATCCATCCAGATTTTTCAAGATTCCTTTTTTTCCCTTCCTACTGCATCATCCCACTTTTTTTTTAAACCAACTTTCCATCCTCTTTTTTCCTTTATTTTTGATATTACTAGTGGAAGAAAGGAGGGGAAAGTGGGTATTTTAGCATTTCACTATATAAGTAAAAGAAAAGTCGGTGTATGTAATTAAAACAGTTGATTTTTGTAAAATATGGGATATTCTATTTTAAAATATCTTCAAATCCTTTTTTTTAATCCTAGACTACCTTTTTAGTCTAGAGTAGAGTGTATAAAAAGACGAATCTATTTACACACATTCATCTGGAAAAAAACACTCCTAGATTGGTTTTAGCTGGTGCTGGCCAGCCTAAGCTGACCTCATGTAGAAGCTGGAATTTAGTACAGATGTTTTCCATGTTTGTACATTGGATTTAATGACATTCAGTTAAATCTGGAATCGTCTTCTTTTCAGGTAAAAAACAAACAATATTTCCGGTAAAAAAACAAACGATAAGATCCAGTTTGTCAGGATTACTGATAGAATCTTTGTATACATTACAGATCATTGTTGAATACTTAGATGCACTCAGTGGTTTTGATGGCAGTAGAAATTCTTATCTTCAGATAGTTAATGGGAGATAGAAAGGGGGGGAAAACTTAACTGTTTGTGTGCACGTACGGACACAGACACACACACACACACGCACACGCACACGCACACACACACACAAACAGATCTTGCTCTGTTTACTCAAATTTTTCATAAACTGAAAATGTTTGCTATATTTCTCAAGGACTTTGATGGAACAATCCTTTATATATTTAATCAGATCTAAATCTAATAGTTTAGTATGGTTTATTCTGAAGTAAATAGGCATTTCATTCCGAAGGTCCGAACTTACATTATCTTCATCAGAGATATCATCACTGTAAAGGATCTAAGACAAAGGTTTAAGAAGGTATTGCTGATGTCTAAATTATTTCTGTTTTTTACAATGAAAAGCTAAATTAAAATATTGTTTCCAATTTATTGGCTGACTAGATCGTTTAATTCCCCTCTTCTATTTATATGGGAGACTTCAAAGTGGAATTTACTGCTTAATTTGGGACATCCTGTTTATTTATTAATTGATTAAACTTTTTGGGCTTGTATGGAAAATGTTAATTTGGTTTATGAGGTTTAATTATATATTTAGATGAATATATATCATCAGTCTCTTTGCAAATTAATTACAAAAATTGTTTGTATGGAAAGTCTTTCATTCTTGTTTTAGGTTGGTTTGATTTATGTTTTTTAATAAACAAGCTATTCCAATACATTAATTTTTATGAGGATTCTGCACCATGCAGCACTTGAAAATATCCTCTCTAATAATTGAGAAGTTTTAGCATCATTGAATGTATTGGCATTTGCAATGTGATTCACTGATTGTCTTAAATAAAGCAACTTATATAAAGGAAAAGCTATTGTACAATTAGAATGGAATTTGAAATGCTATATAGTTGACTGACTACAGCTGTGGTTTGATCCAATAGGAGAAGTGTCAGAACATGATAAAATGGAATCCCCAACCATTTTAGCCAATGGGAGCATTTGAAGTTTTGAGAGCATCAGAATGATGCTAGAGATGCCCTGCATGAAATCTTGCCCATTCATAAATTGATAGCTGTGGTTACATGGCCAGTCCAAATAGAACATTGAGTATGAATGAAAGAATTGCAAGGCCAATATCAAATTGGAAACTCCAGTGATAATATAACAAGTGGTTTACATCTATTATTTAAGAAGATTCTTATTAGTTAGGATCATTGATCCATTTCTTCCAGTAAGCTAAATATGAATATAAATGGTATACTGATGCATGCAGTGCTCAACTTTTGACTATTTGTTTAATGATGGTTCAAAGCTATGACAGCCTTGGAAAAAAATATTTATGACCTGAAAAAATTATTATCACATTGCAGCCATCATACCACTCCCATGTTCACATGATCGCAGTTTGGATGCTTATCAACAGATTTATGACTGGTTGCAGTGTCCTGTGGTCATGTGATCACAATATGCTATCTTTTTGCCAATTTCTGCCAAAAAATATCCATTGGAAAAGTTACATTTGCTTTCAAATTCACTTAAGAATAATTGAAAACATTATCGAAAAACTGGGTCTTACTTGACTTACAATTGCAAAGACGAAATTCTGATGTTCATTGTGGTCATATGTTGAGGACTACCCATATTTTGTAACATTCTTAGATATAGAGATTATTGCATGTGAACATAAGCATATGAAGCATTTTCTAAATAAATGAGTATTCTGATAATTATCATTGATTATCAAATGCTACCTGTCCTCCTTTAGCTAAAGAAGTGGAGCATTCAGGTTAAGATCTTATGTATGTATATTATATTCCCTACTGTTAGGTTCCTAGATCTAGGAAGAGTGCATAGAAGAGCAACAAAGTTTATTAGGGGACTAGAACAGTGGTGGGTTCTAAATGTTTTTACTGCTGGTTTGCTTAGGGGCGCGCTGCGGCAACAGGCGTGCATGCACAGTGCTTTTAAAAAGCTTCTATGCATGCACAGAAGCAAAATCCAAGATGGTACTGCCTATGGTGCTACCGAAAGTACCAGTTTGGAGGTGTGGCAGGCCTGGGTTATGGTTCTACCAAACTGGGCCAGTAAGTTACTAATGGTTCGGTAGAACCGGGCCAAACTGTTAAGAACCCACCTCTGGACTAGAGGCTAAAGCAGACGAAGAATGGTTGCAGGGATTGGGTACATCTACTCTAATGAAAAGAAGGACTAGTAGTGATATGATAGTAGTGTTCCATTATCTAAGAGGCTGCCACAAAGAAGAAGGGATCAGCCTATTCTTGCAAAGTACTTTAAGGCAGAATAAGAAGCAATGGATGAAAACTAACCAAGGAGAGAACCAACTTAGAACTAAAGATAAATTTCATGACAGTGAAAACAATCAACCAGTGGAATGGCTTGACTCTAGAAGTTGTGGATGGTCCAACACTGGAGATTTTAAAGAAGAGATTGGACAACCATTTGCCTAAAATGATATGGGGTCTTCTGCTAGAAGACCTCCAAGATCCCTTCCAACTCTGTTATTCTGTTAAGGTTACAGACTATTATCCCAATTAAACAAGTATTATTCATGGATGATAAATTTATAATTTGATATACTGAAATATACTGTGATCCATAAAAGCTTATGTGACAATGAATTTGTTAATTTTTTAATTTAGCACATTTTTTTTTCATTTTTGCCAAAGTATCTCTATTCTTTCATGCATTTTTGTACTACATGGTCAGCAGGCCATTAATTACTTTGATACACAGAATGGATTTGCAGCATATTGTGAGAATTATTTAATTATGTTTAGGTTGAAACTGAAGGATTAAATGCCTCACATTTATCAATCAAAATCTACTAGCTGATTACTTTTTTTATTTAGATGTTAGAAACTAGTACTGAAGCAAATACACTGTGTCTTAGACATCCGTTGCACATTATATATTTTATTTAATACAGTTTCCCTTTATATAAGCTCATAGCTTCACATTAATTTGCTATCCAAAAGGAAACCTGATACATGAAATAATACATATTTTTAAAGCTGGTTTTAAATGTTTTTCACTATAATAACCAGTCACTATTTTTCTGTATAACCTACCTACAGATATGTTGAAAAGATTTTTTAAAAATTGGGGAAATACAATCTGTGCCACTTTTAGTTCCTGATTGATATCAATACAAGAAAGAAGGAAAGAAGGCAGGCAGGGAAGGGAGGAGGAAGGAAAGAAGGAAAATATATTTTGAAGAACCATGTAAAAAGTCAACTTTTTGTTTTTGTTCTGGACAAAGTTGAAGATATGTCACATAAAGATAGACTAAAACTAGAACATGATTCTTAGACAATTTTTCTAGTTATGCCAGTGTGCCATATGTGTCTCCAGTTTATGGATCAACTTGACTATGCATGATCTCTGGTAATCCAGTGAACTAAGCAGCAGCCATTTTCTTTTTCAGTGCTTTTGTAGGACTTTGTCTTTGGATGGAAGGTGACATGGATAGCTAATACTCTAGTAAACTGTTTAGATGGCAAGGTTTATGGAGAGGGGGGAAGTTACTTTAAACCTTAGTAAGTACAAGAAACTCTTTTAACATTGATGTTCATATGACAACAAAACTTGTTGGTTCAATCCAATTGATTTTGCCCTCAATTTATCAGCCCCCTCAGTAAGCAAATGCTTATACATCTCTAGATGCATAATGAAAACATACGATACTTTGGAAGTCTAAATGTTTCATATTTGTCTTATTTATCCTCAATGGAGAAAATGCCCTCGGATATTTTACTGATGCTGAAGGTCATTCAAGATTGAGAAAATGATAACAGAAGAAAGTAAAAATGAACTGATGAATTGTGGCTTACTTTTCAATGACAATGTAACTGCATCAAAGCCCATTTAAAAAAAATCAAGGAACTTATTTCAGGAACAGATACTTGATTTGGCAAAATATTCTAATCTAAAGTGCTGCCCTGGCTTAATTTCAAGCAATTTCTTGGTGATCATAAAGTATAATATATGTAATAGATCTTTGGGGGGAAAAGAAGTGTAAATTTTGTTGATTGGATGCACATGGAAGGCTGCATATGAAAAAGCCCAATGTTTTCAAAATATCAAAAGAGATTTGTTATTAAACTAATAGCTAGATATCTGGTATCCTCTGTGATTTCATGATTTGGCTAGGCCCATGTGTAAAAATTAAGTGAATTAAAACTATTGCAGTGAATGTATTTTTTATTTTAAATGATGTAATCAGATTTGCTTCCACTTGTGAAAATAATTAAATATCTTGATAGTTGATAGCTACAATGTTTAGTACAATATTTACTAAATTGTTAGTGTGAGTTTTTGGCTAAAACTAATATTGGAAGCAAAATCAATTGTAAATGATAGTCTCAGTCTCTCTGTCTCTGTCTCTCTCTGTCTCTTTCTTTCTCTGTCTCTCTAACTCTAATAATTTTCCTGACTACTAAAATGTTAAATTTATCATAAATAAAGCAGAGGTTTAAAGGCAATAGTGAAAAGCAATGCTGTTCATTTCTATAACTGCACCTTGCAATTAGGCAAGTCTTGTGTCTTTTCAAATCAAATACAATGTTTCAGCAATATTTTGCCTTTCAAACCTCTGTTTTGCAGATAGACCTATCCAGAAAACGAAAGACTATAAGATTTATTAAGTTTGAATTAAATTGCCATTGGGGCATGTGCTTGGTTAGTAGATTACGCAGGACTGGGTTGTGTGGCAAGACCCTAATATAAACAACAACATTGAATGTTCTTAGTCTTCCCTTCTAAAACTAACTTCTTGTCATAATTATGCTAGAGTGGCCGTGTCAGATTGAATGAATAAGCCACAAAAAGAGTTATGGTTTAGTTTAAGTAAATGTGTAGTGATAGGGCAAAACAATTTTAACAGTGGGTGGATTCTGAGGTGTTCAGATAATTTGTGAATAGTCAGGAAAATATCTGGTTTAGGATTGGGGGGATAGCTATATGACAACATCAGTTTAGCATGGCAAATTCCATATTAGAAACAGGAAGTATTAGCATAATAATGTCTTCTGTGATTCAATATATGATTGAGGTACTGTGCTATTCTGTCTGTCCCCTGTAAAAAAAAATACTATAGAAAACATGCATAATAGAAAAGCCAAAATGTTTCTCTCACTGACAGGATAGGACAGGACCAGATGGGGTGGGATTGAACAGGGGAGGGAGGGAGGAAAGAAGGAAGGAAGGAATTCAGTTGGTGGAGTTGAGAATTAATGATATTAATATTTTGGACACTTGCATAATGGATTATAAAAGTACATTATTCATCTATTCCCTCCCAAACTTAAGAGCCTGCTTTGTTTATATTGCAGTAGTCTGGTGCAAAATCCACACAATGATATCAATTTGGGAAAGTTATAATGTTTGGATATATTATAATAAAATATCTCATTCTCAGGGGGGGAAATAATGTAAAATGAGATTCCTTGAGATTGCAGAATGTGCTTTCACTATATTTTTAAAGACCGCTCTCCTCTCCAGAATCTGTCAAATTGAAATCATGGTGAATTTTTTGAAAGAAAGCCAAGAAAAAAAATCCTGATGGTAATTGTCCAGGAATGTCAAAAGTATGTATTACGCTTATAAATAAACCAAAATCTCCAGGGCAAAGCATAATTCAGTAAACGTTAAGATTATGCTGCATCATTCCACACTTGGAGGGAAGGCAGTTCACCCTGCTTTCACTGCGGAGATGTCTGAGAGCAATTAATGGCAACGTTCAACTAATTATTCTAGTTTTACATTTGAAATTTCCCCCTATATATCCAAATAATTACTTTCAAAATTTGTTACATTATTTATCTGTTTTAACAAGTTCGTTGACTTGTAGGAAACTATGGAAATGGGACAGTGTTAATGCTCTTCTTTGGAACAAAAAAAAAATCTGGTAAATTTTGTTAAGCATTGTTAAGCATGAAGGCAGATCATACAACCAAGCACAAATTCCCTTTATATGTTTACCAGCCTACAAAAATTTTCTACCTGATGAGTTTCTGCACTATTAAGGACTCTCTGTATATGCTGATAATATTTTTATAAGTCTCCAAAGACATTGTTAAGTAGGGATTGTAGATAGTAAGCATCTGCTAAGCAGGGAACAATTTTTTCTCTCCCTTAATATTACACACAGGGTTAGGGATGAAGGAGGGAAGATGACTTGATACCCAGAGTTAGGCGTGCAATTAACAAGGAGAAAATAGGTTGATCAACGCTGTGCAGAAGTTCACTCAGATCTAAATGTGAGAGCATGCCGTCTTACTTCTTTGCCAAAGGTACTAAATGTCTTTAAATAACTCTACTGAGAAATATTACCTGATACACCCATTTTCAATAAAGCTGAACTTAATTTGTTCTGTGCAGACATTTGGGGCTTAATCAACAAACCCTGCCAATTATTTCAGCTTTCACATTAGTCACAGTTGAAATTATACTCAAATAAAAAAATTAACATGCTCCCTTAGGCCTATTTGTGCAATCTTAATGTTTCTCACTGAAATATTGCCTTTTATAGTCTATTTGGCCAAGCTGTATCAACCAACAAAGCAAGAAAAATGGAAGCATCTAGAGTTCAGAGATATATAATTGCAGTTGAGCTAAATTATTGATGTCAGGCATGGTTGTCTGGTAGAAGCTGTGATAACATCACATGATGCCATTGTACAAATGTAATTTGCATCAGTTGCCTCATGACATAAAAGGCTACCATATGTAATTCACATCATTTGCCCAATGATGTCATGATGAATGTAATGTTACTTGTCCCCTCATGTTCCCCTGTGAATGTTCATAATGTCAATTAGTTAAATTAACACTATCAAGTATTATAGTTTGATCAGAAATATAAAGTCTATAGCAAGAGAAAACTGAAATACTGGAATTAAGGGGGAAAGCTGTTTTTTGTTTGGGTGAGGCTGTATTCAATGTTCCTTTCTCTTCCCTGTAACATGAGGGTTCGCTGCTGTTCTTGAGCTATCTTTATAACTCTTAACTCCTAGAATTTATGTATTTTTCTCAACAGACTCCATTCCCCTTCCCCTCTCCCTTCTGCTTCCTCTCTTTCTCCTCTTTCTCCTCCACCTCCTTCTCCTTCTTCCCCTTCTCCTTCTCCTCCCCTTTATGGTTTTCTAAGGAAGGCTATTCCACAGGGTAGAAACTGCCATGGAAAAGGCATGCTTCCTAGGTCCCACTATAAGGCAGTGGCAACATGACCTGGAGGTCTTGTCATCTGCTGTAATATGAAGCTCCCAATGATCATGAAGAACAAGCGTTGTTTTAATAGCCCAAAATCCAGCTAGCCATCTGTTGTGTCACAGTAGCTTCCTCCAAAGAAGGAGTTTGTATGTTTATTTGTTTGTTTGTTAAATTTATACGAGTTGATCATTGTCAGGTGGTTCTTCCAGGAGTGAAATCCAGCAGGTTCTGACAAGTTCTGGAGAACTGATAGCGGAAATTTTGAGTAGTTCAAAGAACTGGCAAATACCACCTCTGGCTGGCCCCAGAATGGGGTGGGAATGGAGATTTTGCAATATCCTTCCCCTGCCACGCCCACCAAGCCACAGAACTGGTAGGGAAAATTATTGATTTTCACCCCTGCAACAAAAGAGAAGAAATCTGCACTTTGGGG
Source organism: Pseudoxenodon macrops (assembly GCA_032467955.1). Lineage (NCBI taxonomy): Eukaryota > Metazoa > Chordata > Lepidosauria > Squamata > Pseudoxenodontidae > Pseudoxenodon > Pseudoxenodon macrops. The sequence goes on along the minus strand of JANHFT010005866.1, from coordinate 5,038 downwards.
GCTGAGCAAGAATATTGAGGGAGATCAATCTTGCTTCTATATGATATCTAAACGAATTAGAATTAGAATTCTTTTTTGGCCGAGTTTGATTAGACACACAAGGAATTTGTCTCCCGTGCATAAGCTCTCAGTGTACATACAACAATCAGTGAATATCATGTAGAAGCAAAACTGATCTCTTCTATAGCATGCTGTGATATTCTTGATCAACCCCAAAGTGGAGATTGTTCTTCACTGGTTGTCCTTAATAATAAAAATCCTTCATGATCATGACTACCGTTTTATCTTGTCAGGTCCAGAAAGACCTGAAGGTCCACGGCATCCATGTTTACCCCCAAGTAGACTTTGACGATGATCCAGACGATCGGCTTTTGAACGATAAAATCCGGGTAAGTCAGTGGTGTGGCCCACAGGAAGGAGAGGACATTATGGAGGATATCTGGCTGAGTTTGGGGTTCAGCCACAGCTACCGTATTTTTCGGAGTATAAGACGCACCTTAGTTTTTGGGGAGGAAAATAGGGGGGGAAATGTGCCTGCCAGGTATTCATCTGCCTAGCGTCCTTAGTCTGGTCAGCTCCAGCATATTATTTTATCCCCTGATTAGGGCTGGGGAAAAAAGTTTTTAAAGCACAGCTGATAGAGAGAAGCAACGAAAAAAGCCTGCATAGCCAGGAATATTGTTAGCACCTCGTTAGGGCTGGTAAAAAAGCTTTTTGGGAGGGAGTAGCGATGAAAAAAGCCTGCAAAGATTTAGGGCTGGAAAAAAGCTTCTTTGGAGGGAGTAGCAATGAAAAAAGCCTGCAAAGATCGCTTCACTCAGTAGCGCCTCGTTAGGGCTGAAAAAAAAGCTTCGAAAAAGCTACATTTGGAGTATAAGATGCATTCAAATTTTCAGCCTCTTTGGGGGTGGGAGTGCATCTTATACTCCGAAAAATACGGTATATGCTACATTTCAAGACCAGCTTTTACAGCATTTCTTTCCTTCCTTCCTACCTCAACATCCTATGCTTTTAAGATTTAAAGTATGAATCTTGGCTTATATTCACTTTTATTCCCAATGTTCTCAGTCAGTGGCCAAATCTGGTAATCTGGATGAAAGTTGCCTTTTTTTTTGTTTTGTTAGATATTCTGGGTTAGTTTGGAATCTTGAAATTATAGTTTGGCTAGAGAACTGCGATTCGAACTGAGATGGCAATGAGGAGCTGTAGGAAAATTAAACAGGTTGTAGCTTGGTTTGCAAAATTGTACAGGAAAGTCCTCGATTTACAACAGTTCATTTAGGGACTGTTCAAACGGCACTGAAAAAAGTAACTTAAGAACGTTTATTTTCACACCGATGAGCGTTGCAGCATCCCCAAGATCATGCGATGAAAAGTTGAACCGTTGGCAACTGGCATGTACTGATGACTGTTTCTGTGTCCCGGAGGTCACGTGATCACCTTTTGTGACCTTCTGACAAGCAAAGTCAGTGGGGAAACCAGATTCACTGACTTAACAACGACAGTGGTTTGCTTAACCTCTGTGGCAAGAAAGCTTGCGGAGCAAAACCTACTTGATAATTTGTTTTGCTTAGCAACAGAAATTTTGGGGTCAGTTGTGGCTGTAAGTTGAGGACTTACCTGTGGTCAGCTGGTGATTCTCAATTGCAATAATGGGTTCAGCTTCTGTTTTGTTTTAGTCGAAGTTCTCCGTGTTCTGAGTCTATTCAGCCCCGATACGTATTTAAACTCTGCTGACTTTTGTTCGCTTCACCAAGGTGGTAGAACTGAATTCCCACGACCACAATTATTATTTTAAAAAAAGTTAGAATATGCAGAAATGGACAAACTAACAAAAAGAGTTACAAGACAGAGAGGATACAGATTATTATAGAACATGGGACAACAGGTATAAATGGTTGGAAGGAAAAAGTAAAATACTCACATGAAATTGATGATAAAGGTAAATGAGACGGATGTAAATATAAATGTATAGGTGTATATAAGTATGGAAAGAGGTACGGAAATATAGAAAATGATGGGCAGTTTAAAAGGGAAATCTAGAAGATAAGATAGATATTTAAAGTTTAAATGTAAGTTGGATTCTGGAAAGGATATTTAAAAGGTGTGTAACCGATATCGAACGGCTGCAAAAGCGAAAATTGTATGTTTTTAAATGCTTAAAACTCAATAAATATATTTAAAAAAAAAGAACTGAATTCCTCACCTTGCTTCTGCTTCTCTTCATCCTAGGAGAAAATCCCCTTTGCCGTCGTAGGCGCGGACAAGGAGCACCAGGTGAATGGGAAGAAGGTCCTGGGTCGCAAGACCAAGTGGGGGATCATTGAAGGTGAGGCTTCTTGGAGGAAGAGATGGCCAGCGGAGGGACACCTGGGCAAAATCCGAACAAGAAAAGTCTCTAGAGTCCATCTGTTCTGCACACGAGTGTAGGAGAAGGAATGGCAGAACCAAGGGGTAGCATTAAGAGAGGGGTCAGCCTAGAATCCCTACGTAGCCACAAGCAAATGATTAATGTCAGGCATGAAAGACTAGGTCAGGTGTCAGCAACCTGTGGCTCCGGAGCCTCATGCGGCTCTTTGGGCCCTCTGCTGTGGCTCCCTGTCCGGTGATCCCACCACTGTCTGGCCCCACCCCTTGCCTTCCCCTCCCAGTCACTCCTTGCCTGGCCTGAGAAGGTAAGGACATTGGCAGGGGATAGAGAAGCAGCCAGGGTAGAGACAGAGAGATACAGAGAGAGGGAGGGACAGACAGAGAGACATAGATACAAAGGGGGAGGGGAGAGAGAGGGAGAGATGTCAAAAGGGTTTTTGTGGTTCTTGGTGTCTTTTAACAACCGGTTGTCTGCCCTAATGACCGTCTGGGTAGGCGTGTCTGGGGGGGAGGTGTCATGTGACTGATGGAAGTGATTGACATCAAGTTGGTCACACCCACCCAGGTTTTGTGGCTCCCGGTGTTTTCTTTTCTGTGGGAAACAGGTCCAAGTGGCTCTTTGAGTGTTTAAGGTTGCAGACCCCTGGACACAAGAAGGTCCGATTAAATTGCTAATAGTGCCTATGCATAGGAAACTTCTCAACCAACACTCGGTCCCTGCTCGGAGTTAGATGAGGGTCAGTGGAATTCAAGGGGAGTGTCTACGTTCTGAGTAACGCGCCCATCGAAAGCAGAACGCCAAGGCAGGTAGATTCCTCAAAGAACACGTTTATTGGATGCATCAAATCGGCACAGCCCGGGAAGACCAACTCTGAAAGGTTTTCCCTTGTATTGACATAATTAAAACAGCAGTTGATCCAGAGGTGGGTTCTGAATCTTTTTACTGCCGGTTCGCTCAGGGTCACGCCTTGAGCGCGCGGCAATCAAAAAATAGCTTCTGCGCATGTACAGAAGCAAAATCCAAAATGGCGGCGCCCACGGAGACACTGAAAGAACCGGCTCCGTGATGTCATTGCGGAGTTACTATCTATTCTATAGAACTGGTAGGAACCCACCTCTGATTTGATCCCCTCCCCTATTGTCACAGGTCACATTCTCCATTCAGGACGTTTGGCGGGCTCCTTGGTTAATTTTCCTCCTCCTTCAATGGCCACTTGTGTATTTGTCCTTGGTTCCCATGAGAAAGCTTTTTGTTTTGACTACCAGCTAGGTTATCAGTTCCCCCTTTCCCCCCCTTACGAGTTCGTGGTAACCATGAGGCAGCAGAAGATGGCTTCAGCCAGGCTCGCTCCAGAGTTGACAGAGTTGGACTTAGTTTGTTTGTGGCAATGTAAGGATTCTAGGCTGATCCCTCTTTTAACTCCACCTCCAGGTTCTGCCTTGTTTCTCTTACATTGTGCCTTTTACTTTCTTCTGCTTCTCCTTCTTTGTGCCCTACACTGATAGCAGCTTATTTACACCCTTGGCTAGGAGAGGGATGCTACTCCCACCAGGATGTGATCCTGGGCCATGTGATTGCCAAAATGTCTAAGCTTTTCCTGAAATTTGAAAGGGGAGAAAGAAAATGTACGATGAAACAAAGTAAAAACTTTGGGTATAATGCCCAGATGTAACAGTAACAGAGTTGGAAGGGACCTTGGAGGTCATCTAGTCCAACCCCCCTGCTCACGCATAACCCTATAACTAGGGATTCGAACCGCCAAACTGCCAACCTTTCTGATTGACAAGCTCAGCGCCTTAGCCACTGAGCCAGTGAGAAAACATGTGGTTAAGCAGACTAAAATCCACACTGTTAGAATTCTTTACAATGTAGAGTTGGCATGTGACACCAGGCAACCTTTCTAGAATGTCTGAAGGTACGGGCAGTCCTCAACTTACAGCCATTTATTTACTGACTATTCAGAGTTGCAACAGCTTTTATTGATTGGCATTGGGCAGCTCTCTATAGGCTTTCAAACAGAGATTTTAGGCATCAGAATTGCAATCCGACCATTGATTAAAACTACACAGTAGCTTTACATTTTTCTCCACTATTGACAAAGCAATAGTTAGGTATCCAGCGCCCTCTACAGGTTCAACAGAGACTTCTTCCCAGCAAGACATGAGACATTCAAATCATTGTGAATTCCAAAATTGGACCCAATGGATCAAGTCAAACATTTGGCAGAAGAAATAGATAGATAGAGAAACAGGGACTTGTGCAGTTGAGTGAATTTAGGGAAGGTGGGATTTGAAAGGGAAGAAAAAAAGAGCAGATGGATGAATTCTCTGCTCTTTCAACCTCTTCGAAACCTGGAATACTGCAGCCGGTTTTGGTCCTGCTGAACTTTCTGATTTACAAGCTCAGCATCTTAACCACTGAGCCACCTAGCCAGGCTATTCTTCATCATCCTGCTTTGATGACCAGGTTATGCACTTCCTGAAGCCCTCGGAGCAGGGGTGAAATCCTACCGGTTGGCCCAGTTCTATAGAGTAGGTTGCAAGCAGCTGGTGACATCATAGAACTGGTCCTGTTAAAACTCTTAAATCTCTTAAATCTGTTGCCATTTTGTGTGCTTTTGCATTGTGTGTGAGTCAGTACAGCTGCTTTTGCATTGTGTGTGTCAGT
>JANHFT010005861.1:20532-32093 GCA_032467955.1 Pseudoxenodon macrops | reverse complement strand
AATTCTATTCTATTCTATTCTATTCTATTCTATTCTATTCTATTCTATTCTATTCTATTCTATTCTATTCTATTTTGAGTGGAATTTGATTCAAGGATATGTCTATGTGACTTTCACAGAAACAATGTGGAAGATATTACTTTCTTCCATTTGATAGCTAAGTAGATAACTTGGGGTGGGTATAGGCAATGTATTTGGGCTTAATTTCTCAATTTAGTCTTAGTTGCTTAGGTGCTTAGTTGTTTTCAAGTTCAATAAGGTAGTAGGTACTTGTTAGAATTTGCAGCAATCCAACTAGCACACAAGTAAAGAATTCAGAAGGATTCATATATAAAAGAAACTTCTTTATATACAGCCATATAAAGCATGAGGCATGTATACAATACCATGCAGCACAAACCAAAAAGAGAAATTGCAGAAGAACAGAATCTATATTATCACAGAAGCTATATTCACAGAATAGCATCATCACAGAATGATCATCCATTTTGAAAAACAATTTTGAATGATTAACAATTGTTTGACTTGCCCCACTGTCTATTAACCATTTGTCTCTGCTATTACAATAGCTAGCTATTGCAACAGCAGCTTGTCAAACTGGTGTTTGTCTTCCTTGCAAACAGTCTTTCTTTAAATGAATCTTGTCACCATAAATGAAACACCTCCAGTGTTGTTGTCCTGTTTCTTGCTTTTTTGAAAATCTTTGCTGGGCTGTAATCTGATCTCTGCAGACATTCTGTCTTTTGCTTTTCTCTCTCTGCTCCTTGGACCTCCACCTCATGGATTCCTCACCATGGCTTTTTTGAAAATGGTGTTTTTTTTCTTCAGAAAGCAAACAGGCTTTAAGCACTTCTATTTGTAAGTCCTGTTCTGGTTTGCACTCAAAAACATCTGAACCAATGTCCCACATTTCATCAAGACTATTTAACACCAACAGTACCTTCTGAGATTCAGGAATCTGCATTCCACACTGTTCTAATTCAATAAATAAATGTTTGCATATGCAGCAAATGCCTTTCCACACTCTCTTGTGGAAACAGTCTGGCTCTGTACAATTGTCTTGATAATTGGACGATATTGCATGCTGATGCACTCACATGCACACTTCTTTATTTCAGCCAAACCTCCTTTGCAGTTTTTAAATCAGCTACATTCAAGAATTGTTCATCTTCTAAACTTGAGATGATGTAGGCCAGTGCCTTATCATATTGCCTTTGATCTACTGCTGCTAATGGTGCCTGGGGTGGATTAATAACAATATCCCAGAGCTCCTTAGCCTTCAGGAAGCATTCCAATTTTGCAGCCCAAATAATATAATTAGTCTGTCCCAATCGAGGCAGAGAGTTCTCCTCGAAATCAACAGCCATCCTGCAAGTCTTCTCAGGCTTGTTCTTGTTCTCTTTTACTTATAACACAGGCTGTCCTTCAGCTTAATTACAGTTCAATACTATGTCTGGTGTTCTCTGGACCCATAACCTGTTAGGGTTTGCAGCAATCCAACCAGCATACAAGTAAAGAATTCAGCAGGATTCATTTATAAAAGAAACTTCTTTATATACAGTCATATAAAGCATGATGCATGTGTGTGTGTGAACCTAAGCCACACCCAGGCTCCAAGATTTCTGGGTCACCAAACAGTCCCCATTGGCTGACCTGTTACCATGTCTATTCCAATTCATGAACTCTTATATACTGACAATACTCCTGCCTGATATGACAATTTTAAAACAGGAGGATCTTTGGAAGTGGGGATGCATAAATAAGAAGAAAGAATGGAAGGATTGGGAATCTGAGAAGTATGCATGTCCAAGAAATTGTCACAATATACCTACTTCTCTTCACTCCCATTTTATCATATTAACAAATCTGTGAGATAGACTAAACAGAGAGAAAATAATTAGTTGAAATAAACCAATGGGTTTTCTGTTTGAAATGGGATTTTAATCCAACCTTCAGTCTCTGCTTAAAATGTTCAGCCTTGTACCATAGTGTTAGATCAACAGCTTGTAGAATATAATAACACAATATAATATATAATATACAACACTTCAGTATAAATCATATATCCTTGAAGACAATGTTTACCATGTGAACAATGCACGGCTTTAAGGCTAGCACTTTGATCTCCCTGGGTGAGAAATATTCTTTTAGCAGCTAAACCTTGTCATTCATGACTAATTCAGGAAACCATGTTGCTCCTTTGAGTCTTTCTAAATACAAGAAAAGGTCCTTTGGGGTGAAAAATATTCTTAAGCAAGTGCATAGAAAAGTGGAAGAAGAGATAAAAGGGAGGAGAATAAATTGGCATGTCCTCACAAAGCTTTCCTATTAATGGCATTATAAATAGCCCAGTTGCAGTGTTGATGATAATGACTTTGGTGCCAACATCAGAGAAAGAGATTATGCCAAACAAATTGTTGGAAATGTAAAAGGCAGGGAAGGACAATGCCAGTCCTAAATATGTCTTTAAGACAGTGCTTTGCTAAAACAGGACAAGCTTCAGTTTTCTCGCTTCTCGCTTCTCGCTTCTCACCAGTTTCAAAACCTGCTGCTATACTGGAGATAACTAATGAAAAATTTTCTCGGAGTCAAAGATAACACACATCCATGGAATTTCCAAAAAAATAAATAAATCTGATGTGTGTTTCTGGGGATTTGTTCAAATAAATGTACATAGCTTTAGAGCTTTAATACTAATAAAGGAAAATATTTGTAGCTTAGGGTTGAAATGAGGGGTCCTCTCTGAGTTTGATTGTTTTCTTGCAGACATTTCAATAGCCTAACTAGGTAATATCATCAGTGGTAGTAAGGTGTGGGGTTGCTCTCCATTTATACTCTAGGGGTTTGCCTGTCAGTGTTGGTGAAAGTGACCATGGAGGTTCTTTGGTTAGGCCCAACCAACAATCTTCAAGACCATTCCCTCCAATACTGACAGGGTAATCCATTAGAATATACACAGAGAGCTAACTCCTTATTAGCACTGATAATGTTACCTAGTTTGGATAATGAAACGTCTGCAAGAAAACAATCAAGCTCAGAGTGCACCAAGGACCTCGTAATATTAATACTCCTTATAATCTTACCACATATAATTGTGAGTCTGGAAATTCTTTTTCTTCCTTATTAAAACATACAGAGATTACCCTGTATGAATGACCCCACTTAGAATCAACTAATTAACATATTACAATAACAAAAAATAAAATAAATTCACATTAAAAAGAACAAAGTATGGTCATTAATATCAAATTAAGTGAATACCAATATCTTCACTTCATGCTGAAAATAAAGCAAGGTTTTGAACCTGATTTGGATATTTCATAATACTGTCATTCTCAGCCCAAGAACATCAAATTTAATCACTGAACTACAAATTCTTCAATTAACATACTAGATACATAGTTAATTACCATGTTTATTAACGATATGGGAAAACTATGGTAACCAAATGTGAGAAAAGATTGATAGATAATGAAAAGGACCAGTTTTTACTAAAGCCCCATCTGCTGGCAAGGGCTTTATTTGTCATCTGCCTGAAGTCATCAAAAGCAAAGACAAATTGCAACTGAATGTTGGATAATGAAAGGACCAGGAATTTCAAGTTCATCTAATGAATTGTTTGTTCACTTGTCTAACACACTGCTAAAACATCTTTTATTTACATTTTACTTAGACTTACCATATATATTGCTTCACAGTGCTTTACAGCGCTCTCTAAGCAGTTTACAAGTCATCATATTGCCCCCAACAATCTGGGTCCTCATTTTACCCACATTAGAAGGATGGAAGGCTAAGTCAACTTTGAGCTGCTCCTAATCGAACTACTGGAGTGAGCAGTGAGTTAGCCTGTAGTACTCCATTCTAACCACTGTGCCACCACAGCTCTATTTAATTACTTCCCATCTTTATTAATTTTGTAAATAACTGAAAGAGGCAAACATACCTAATGTTCCTTCTTCCTTCTGTTTTCCTCACAACAACCATCCTGTGAGTTGGACTGAGAGAATGATGGCCCAAAATCATCCAGCAAGTTTTCATGCCTAAGGCAGGACTAAATTCAGATCCTCCCAGTTTCTAGCCTTGAGTCACTATCACTAGATCAAACTGGCTCTGATAGTTGTAAATAACTAAAGAATATGAGTAAGAGTCCATATCATTATTAGGGTGGCAAAACATTGCTATTTCTCTGTATATGGTGCGTTAGCAAATAGCTACTGAGAATCCTGTTTAAGGTGACCCAGCCCCTACTTGGATGGGATGAGGGATCTGGATCTGGATCCTGGACCTTCTTAGTTATTACGGCAGCCTGAGAGGGGACCACAGTGTGGATTCATGTGGTTTCAATCTCTTTGAGAGAAGGTTGTAGAAAAAGTGGTTGGATAGTAGCTACAGAGGATCTTGGAGTAAACTAGATTATCTAGACCTCTTTCAGTCTGGTTTCAGACTAGGGCACAGTATAGAGAAAACATTGGTCACACTTACCTTTGGTTAATCCAGAATTAGGGTCGTGCATCCATCATGGTCCTTCTTGATCTCTCAGAGGCTTTTGATACTCTTGACTATAGAATCATTGTAAACTAACTGCAGAGACAGTTTAGAATGATAGCATTATGTTCCACTAGTTCACACCTTCCATAGCAGTAGGTTTCAGCCAGTCCTGACAAGTTGGGACAGATTGCATCTATGGCTGCTCAGGTATCAGGCAACCCAGGGTTCTGTGTTCTTCCTCACCTCTTCAATATCTACATGAGACCACTAGGTGAGGTCATCTACCAGTTCAGGGTTTGCTGCAGAGGTGGGTTCCTAATGGTTCGGTCTGGTTCTACTGAACTGTTAGTAACTTACCAGCACAGTTCAGTAGAACCATTAGCAACCTGGGCCTGTCATGCTCTTGAGCCGGTTCTCTCAGCAGCGCCATAGGCGCTGCCATCTTGAATTTTGCTTCTGTGTATGCACAGGTTTTTTAAAGTGTGCATGCGCAAAGCACACGAGCGGCCGCAGCATGCCCCTGAGCAAACCGGCAGTAAAAAGATTTAGAACCTACTTCTGGTTTGCTGGCATCAGTATACAGCACAGCATGCTCCCAAGCTACAAAAATGAAGTTGTTGGTACACTGAATACTACCTGAAAGATTTTCAAATCTGGATAAGGCAGATACAGATAAGGTTCAGTCATGATAAGGCTGAGTGGCTGTCGCTGTTTGCCTTCCCAGGGTTGCAGGTATTACCATAGTTGATTTTGGATGGGTCTGCACTTCTCCTTTGAAGGTTGGTATGTAATTTGGTGGTCCTTCTATATTTGCAACTACTGCTTACAGAATGAATGGCAGCTGTGACCAGGAGGGCCTTTGCACAGGTTTTTCTAATGAACCAATGGCATCCTTTTCTCCATCAGGAGGATCTTCAGACAGATGCTCATAACCACCTCATGACTTTATTATTGCAATGCACTCTAAATGAGGTGCCCTTGAAGACCACATGGAAAGCACATGCAGTAGACTGAGCTGTAACAGGTGTCTTTTGATGTACCCTTTTGTCATCACTGTTACATGAGCTGCACTAATTATCATTTGACTTCTGAATGTGATTCAAGGTGCTAATTGTTACCTATGCCTTGAATGGAATAGAGTCTGGATATCTGATGGACTGCTTATCTCCAATTGTTTCCACTCACCTGGTATGCTCTGGTCAAGTGGGTGTATTTGCTCCAGGTCCCTTACATTAAACATTGTTAACTTGTGGCATGGAGGAATTGTCCCTTCTTCATTGCCCTCTCCACCCTCTGGGACAGTGTCCTGCAAACTTCCAAAAACCTAGCTTTTGTCCTAGGCCTGGAGTTGATATATCAATGTATTGTTGTATGTCTGGGACTCTTGTCTAATTTGATTTATATATATATAAAGTCGGGCAGCTATAGCAAATTTGAATGAATGAATGAATGAATGAATGAATGAATGAATGAATGAATGAATGAATGAATGAGAGGGGGAAAAATCTTCCTAGACTCAAAGTAATTTCTTGTAATATTTCCATCCTAGCCCAGCTTTACAAAGAAAAGTAGAGTTTTTTTCTGTAACTATTAAAATAATTACCTAAAATCTTAGATGAAAACATTCCAGGGATGTAATGATTTTTGTTGTGAAAGAAAGAGCCCTCAAAGAGAATGATACATATTCAATTACATAATGATATTTTACAGCGATCTTGCAAACAGAAGCCGTTTCTGCTATAACCTTAAGATATCTCTTTGTTGTGAAGACCTCATTGCCACACCAACAGCAAGGACAGTGAAGTAGAAAGCTTCATTTCTGTGCCAGGAAGGAATGTCCTTAGATTTTTGCTTGATTTATTTCTACCTGTGCTACTCATGTATTAGCTCTTGCAATTACAATGGGGCAGAATAAATTAGATTTCCGCACTCCCCTGCCAGCCCTGGTATGTGAAGAGAATGGGACAGTTGTTCTGTTGTCATGTTTTGCAAGAAAAAGGACTCAGGGTTCACCTCTCAAAGATATCAGAGAAACAATAGAAGAAATACAGAGTGGGTGAAAAAGGAAGCCATCATGGCTGAATACTTACACTTGAGATCCCATCCTCTGTGAGAGCAGCAAATACAGTGAAAGTCAATGAAGTCACCCAAGTGTGAATGGTTTACATGGAAATTACCACTCACTCGGAGAAATCAAAAACTATGCTTCAGAACTAGGAGGGGGAAGCTAATTTTGTATCACCCTGTGCTATTTTCAATAAAGCTGGAGGTGACAAAAGAGAATACAAGCCTGCAGGACTTACTAGCTTCAAAAATGCCAGTGAAATAATTGCTCCAATTCCAAAAGACACTTCATATTATAATTAACCAGTAGTGATTTCTATTAAAAATGAATCATATTATTCTGTATTGTAATCTGGCCTCCCACAGCTATCATGACAGATGGTACATTTTGTTACATTATAAATATAAATGAGAGTGTTAGCGCCATTGGGAATTAAAGTGGGTAAAATCAGGTAAAGAAAATTGTTTTTCCCTTACAATATGTTTTGAAAGTCTATCCTCTTTGGGATAAGCAAATCAAATACATTTCAATTTATGATAATTTGCTCAACTATAATTGTTGGAAGAGAAATGATCAGGGATTAATGCTTCTGTTTCTCTCTCTCTCTCTCTTTCTATCCATCTATCTTCTTCTGTTCAATCATGTCCATTTCTCAGAGACTTTCTAAACAAGTTTTATTGGCAAGGTTTTTTCCCCACAAGTGCTTTGCCATTGCTTTCTTTCTAGGGCTGATAGAAAGTGTGCCTCAGAGGTGGGTTCTAATTGTTCTTACTGCTGGTTCTCTCACGGGCATGCTGGGTCCGTGTGCATGCATATGCGCAGTGCTTTAAAAAAACACCAAGATGATGGCGCCTATAGCGACACCGAAAGAACCAGCTCCGGGGTGTGGCAGGCCTGGGTTACTAACAGTTCTACCAAACTGGGTCGGTAAGTTACTAATGGTTAGGTAGAACCAGACCAAACCACTAGGAACCCACCTTTGGTGTACCTGGTCCAAAGTTACACATCTGGCTTTGTGTCTTAGGTGGGACTAAAATTCACAGTCTCCTGGTTTTTGGCCTGGTGCCTTAACCATTACATAAAACTGCTCTCATCTCATCTACATCTATCAATCAATCCAACTCCATCTCCACCTATCTCTATCTTTACCTTCACATCTACATCTACAGTACATTGTAATAGCTAGTGTTCTATGTATACCATGTGGATACACCTAAATATTTTGAAGCAATTAACACATTATTGAGTCACTGACTTTACCTTGCTTCCATATTAGCTAAAGATATTAGTCTAAAACTATAATAATTAGAATATACTGGATATGTGAAGTCTACCATACAGTATATATTTCATATACCAAGAACATATAGGCAAGTATAAGTATTGCTCCAACAATCTGCAAGTATCTTGATTAAATGTTCAAAGTTGACAATTAACCATCATCTAATTTGATACAGAAATTAATCCAATATGCCTTTCCAGTTTGTCTATTCTACCACCATCACCCAAACAGACATCCTCCTGCATTGTACAATGCAGTTAGTACTCCATCATTACTAATGCATTAAAGGTGACCATCAGATTTGGTCCTGAGGCAAATTTGGGTAATTTCTAAGCTTCAATTAGCTTGGATGGAACATATCCTAAGAGCATCCTAAAAGCTTGGATGGGGCAAATCATTCCACTTTGCATTTTGGTCTTCACAAAGCTCCGACGTTGTTACTTTATGACTCCAGCTCCCAGAAAATTGTGTCAATGGAGTGGTGGTCCTTTTAAATATTTTATGTAAATAACAATAGCAATTTGATTGTTAACAGATTAAGAGAGTTGGAAGGGACTTTGTAGGTCATCTAGTCTAACACCCACCCACTCAAGCAGGAGACTATACATCATTTCTGATGGATGGAAGTCTAGCTTCTTTTTGAAAGCTTCCAGTGATGAAGTTCCCACAACTTCTGAAGGCAAGCTGTTTCACTGGTTGATTGTTCTCACTGTCAGAAAAATTATCCTTATATTCTAGGTTGAATCTCTCCTTGATCAGCTTCCATCCATTATTCCCTGTCTGGCCTTCAGGTGCTTTGGAAAATAGCTCAACCTCATCCTCTCTGACCAGAAAATATCTTGCTGGTCACCAAAAAAAGCAGCAAAAGTGGGGAGTTATTTCTCTTTCCTGCAAAACTAAGAGATGACCTGAGACCAGAAAAGCACGCCAAGAAAAGAAGGAGTTTTTGTCCCAGCTGGGAAGAGCCTGACCAGGAGCTACAGCTGGGCGTGGCTTCACCACACAGAATGGGGCAGGGCAGAAATCACTTTCCCAATCCTGGAGGCTTTGCTGTGATTCCGGTCTTTGCTCCGGGAAGGGGGGAGATTGCTAGAGTTGCATTTCTTTGCTTCTGGTTTGCCAGAGCTTTGCTCATTGGTCACCCCAGGATCGAAGGGGATGTGATGTCCTACGTACAGGTTCTTTACTCTCCCAAGATTAATCACAGCATGAATGTGTGGGATGCCTCAAAGATGATCTGACTCAGGGTAAGTATCCTAAGAGAGACTGGGGGAAAGGGAAACCAAAAAGGGCTGGGGATAGCTTGCTTGGGGGATGTTTTACAACCCTCCCACTGGGTAGTTTGGGGTATGCACAGAAGTATGCATATGGATTGTTTTGATCCTATCATTAGCTCAGGGGTCAAGGGCAGGCTCGATCCTTCCATGTGATGGACGCTCGGCCACCACTTTCATCTGAGTACCTTAAAATTGTCCATTGCTTGGGGGGCTACCACCAAAAGGTCTGCATATTCAAGGTGGGGACCTTGTATTGGCTTTAATTTAGCTGTCAGGATTTCCTCTGCAGTCTTGCGACCTATAGTTTGTCCAGGAGGGCTGACACCTCAAATGAACTACAGTTCAAAAGGTTCCCTGGGGAGATGGAATGTCTTTTAAACCCAGGTAGTAGGTGTGTCTCTACCCCTAGCCAAGTGCTTCAGATGGGAGATTGGTAACACTAGAGGCTTCAGCTGTAGATAGATAATGGCCACTGAATAGTCTCCTTCCTCAACTTGGTAGCCAAGGCTAGGCTTTCTGGTAGTTGAACAATTTGAGACCATCAAGTTGGGGAAGACTGGGTGGATTGCGTTTCTTAAATGTCAACAATCTGGGGGCCATGGCATTCCCCTGCCTCAAATGTTTAAATTATACAGTATTAAAATGTATATGCTTCACAGTGCTTTACAACCCACTCAAAACAATTTACAGAGTCAGCGTATCATGTATTTTCATATATTTGTTGATAATTATATAGAGTAGAGGCATATGGGTTGACTCATTTTACTGACCTCAGAAGGATGGAAAGCTGAGTCGACTTTGAGCCAGTGAGAATTCAGCAGTCAGCAGAAGTAGCCTGCATTACTGCATTCTAACCATTGTGTCACCACAGTAAAGCATCATAAAGGATGATGATGTGAGGAAGAACAGTGGAATGGGGGAGGGGGGGTTAATGCATTTTGTGTGTCATAAGTCTACTTTCTCATTAGAAAGATCTTGGTAATCTCATTACTATCTATTAGCCCAAGCATAGTATCCCAAGGGAATGGTTGAGAGACATTTTTCTTTTACCATTCTCTATTACTAGCTCTGACTTATTGTTACTCAACCTCTCCAGCTTCAGGCTTTGCAAGAAACTGTTTTCCAAAGTGGGTTAAGCAGGTGACTTGGTTTAGCAGCTAGTTTGCTTTTAAGAAAAAGAAGAGCATGTTCTGCTTCTGCATCTGTTGTAGCCACTGACAAGTAGTTCTACTCCATTCAAATAAGACACAACTTCTGATGAATACACGTTTCATTTTCATTAGATGTCCTTATTTTATCTATTTGAAGCAGAATTCCATATTAATGTTGCGCAATGCATTAGATTCCACTTCAAACCAACAGTTTAAAAGACTTCAGTGAGTGGGTATTTATTTATTAAAAGGCATTGGAAATTTAATCCCATCATGCTAAAAAACCAGAAAGGTATAACACCCCATCGTGCCAAAGAACCAGAAAGTTATTATCATTTCTTTCTCTCTCTGTTAGAAATTCAGAGTTTTGAGCTTTGTTCCTCCTAAATTTCAATCCCCAACAAAACATCAAATCACATTGAGCTACCTCTGGAATAACTTGCACCAGAAATATAATTCCTGGATATTTCCTAGAGCTCAAGATTTGGCCCTCGAACCAGATCAGATGATTCCTACACAATTTTATATATGTGCGTAAAACACATCCACATTTAAAGCAATTCGAATGTGATTTCATATATTTTTACTTCAATTTTATTATTTTTATTTATTATACACCATGTACATATTTCAAAGTGGATAAGCAAATGTACTAAAAGATGATGAGACAGCAGCAAACAGCATCATGTTGGATATTAAAGTTTGGAAAGTAAAAATGGAGAAATGAAAAAAATCATTGCTCAGTTGCTACAGAATATTCAGGCATATCGATAATGAGTATTTTTTTCATGTTTATTTTTTTAAAAAGGGAGGAGGTCCAGATTGTGCAAACTCACCCAATCATGTGGCCCTCAGGTCTTGAACTCAGGCTGCCACTTTTCCAGCCATCGAGCCAATGTTTTAACCACCAAGACACTGTGTTGCCCATTGTATATGTATATGCTTTGACAAAAGCTTGATGAAGTTTAAGGAATAGACATAATATTTTATTGACTTCTTTATTGGGGAAAAAATACCATAGAGGGGGCTGAGAACATAATATTTGGATTGGAAGTACTGTAAATCTGCTCAGTGATTTATTCATCTTTGGGACAATCAGACTAAGTTCAATCAGATAAATTCCCATGTTTGTCTGTGCCTTGGATTTATCTAAACTTGAAATACAGTTGCTCACAATGGTGCATAAGCATTGCCATAAACGCTGTGAAGAGTTTGATGGGTAAGCAGCAGAGGTGGGTTCCTACCAGTTCGGACCAGTTCTATAGAGTAGGTAGTAAACCTAGGGAGTAGTTCGCAGA
>JANHFT010005861.1:7280-20432 GCA_032467955.1 Pseudoxenodon macrops | reverse complement strand
CCTTGACGTGAGTGACATTGAGTTGGTCATGCCCATCCAGTCACATGATCATCAAGCCACGCCCACAAAATAAGCCATGCCCACAGAGCCGGCAGTAAAAAAAATTAGAACCCACCCCTGGTAAGCAGTTGCAGGTTGCAGACTAGTCAATGTGCAAACCTCCAAAATCCCAACTGCATGTTGTGCGTCCTGTGTGCTGGTTGGTTGATATGACTTTCTGTTCTGTGCTTTGCTGTTTAAGTGCCCCTTAGCCAGTATATTAACATTTGCAGAAATATAAATGGAACACCTATGCAATTGTTCCCAAATGACATACACATATATTCCCTGTTGTGCAGTGATGGAGAAGTCTAATCCAGGCTTAAGAATTTCATTGGAACTTAAAATGCCAAGTAAGCTTCTCTAAACACAATGACAGCTATTAAAACAACACTGAGTTATAGAAATACTGTTTTAGATATATAAATGTTTAAAAATGCTATAAGGAAACTACAAATTCTGCTTGCTCCATGGCGAATACAATCCACACCAAATTTCTCTTTCCAACCACTTCTTATAAAATTGGGACCATGATTAAATTATGGGATAAGATGGCGATACTCTGATTTTTCAGTATCCAATCTTCCAAAATAAGCAATAGCTTTTGGATTCTATGTGAATTGCTGCACATCTATAGGATTTCATCCAATAGTTTTCTTCTTCTAATTTAAGAGAATGCTGAAGGATAAAATAGTTCATCTCACCCGTGGCTCCTTAATCTTCTCTAGAAAATTGGAAGACACAAATTTTACATCTTATTGGATTTATATTACAATTTCTTTTCTGCTCATAATAACCTGAATTATATTGGACTATTTTGCTATATTAATTTGTTCAAGGTAAAACAGCCAGTATTGAGTGATGTGTACATTAGTGAGCCTAGACATGCTCTCATTTGGCCTTTCTGCCCAACTATGGCTATACTAAATATTAGATTTAAAGCCATTAATGAAGGCCAAGTTCACTCTGTAAGACTTAATTACCGAGTAGTTATTCTGTTTGGGACCCAGCCATACAAAAGTCAAAAGTATTTTTCAAAGGCTTTTTTTTTCTTTTTAAAAAAAGTGAGGAAGAGAAATTATGCTCCTAGGGCAAATATCAGATTTATAATTGGAATGACTATCCTATTTAATTAGATAATTAGGGCACT
Organism: Pseudoxenodon macrops; assembly: GCA_032467955.1. Lineage (NCBI taxonomy): Eukaryota > Metazoa > Chordata > Lepidosauria > Squamata > Pseudoxenodontidae > Pseudoxenodon > Pseudoxenodon macrops. Next base: position 19,243 of record JANHFT010005861.1, on the reverse strand, counting down.
AGTATTTGTGGAAATGATCTGAACGTTGTGGAAAGTCTACCAGCAATGCATGAATTATTCTAAATTCTGGCAGACTTAGCTAATCTTGCTCAGCTATTTGAACAACTTGCTGGTTCATTAGAAGTGTGCAGGGATTGTCTTTTTCACTTTTATCTGACTTGAAAGTAATTAAAATTTACATGAATATTAAGTTTGTGAATTTAAAGTTATGAAATGTAAATGAAGGTTGATTGAGTAACATTAATTTTGCTCTCCTGTGTATTTGCATAATAACATCTCACTTCAACATCTTATTTCTCAGGTATTACCACTCATGTATTCCTTAATCCAGTCATTGGGTGTGTGTGTTTTTTTAATGGAAAAATAAAGGACAAAGTATACTATTATATATCTAGTTCACAGTATTCTCAATAATGTCCAACTATGTCTGTGAACTAGGCATGGTTTATATGAAAGAAGAGAGATTTTAAAAAAAGAATTTACTGATGATGTCAACAGGATGATATTGTCTAGAAAGTGACTTGTATGAATTAGTGTTTCTGTAGTGTAATATATTATAAGATAGACTGTTTTCTAATAGTGAATAACTTTTTGGATATATGACACAGGATATGATTTTGAGGGGGGGAAATCCCAAAATTTCAGTAATGCTTTGCCTTAGATCCTTACATGGGAGGCTAAATGTGTCTTATTAAATTGTGGAAATATTTTTATACAGAAGCTGTCCTAACGGTGATTTTCCAATCCTCTGGTATCCAAATTAAAACATCTCCAGAAATGAGTGTCTTGTCTCTACTTGGGTATCTATGGTAGAGAAGAGCCCACTGCCTTTCTGGATAATTGGTTAAATATTGAAATGCTCTTTGTATTCAGCAATTTTTCCTAATGTTGTTTCCCTGTAATTTAATTGCATTTTTCCATTCTTTCATTGAACATATTTTAGTAATGAACACATTCTGGCCATATTCCATATATTATCCTTTCGGTTATTTGAAAATACAATCATAACTCCCTCGGGCTTATTTTGTCAAAGCCAAACATTCTAATTCTTTCCATCTCTCTTCCTAGGTCTCAGTGTATTATCCCCTGATTATTCTTATCACTTTTTTTTCAGACTATGTTCCACTTTCTCCTTCAAAAATTTGGTGCCCAGAATCGAAGAGAATGTTGAAGGTGGAATAGACCAAAGCAGTATGCATGGAACTGTTACTTTTTTATGATTTAGAACTATACTTCTGATGATACAGCCTAAAAGAACATTTTGTCTTTGAAATTCTATCCTGCTGGCTAATTAATGCTCCGATGACAATCAGCTACTATTCTAAGATCTTTTCCACATGTAGTATTGCCAAGCTGGATATTTCTTACCCTGTACATTACATTTTGGTTTTCTAAGTGAATAAGTTTACATTTTTCTTTGCTAATTTATGATAGTTGAAGCCTATTTTTTCCCTAACCTGTCAGAGTCATTTTGAATTTAATTTATCTCTTCTAAAGCACTAGCTGCAGATAACCATTTTATGTTCTCTGCATATTTGAAAATCTTGCCTTGCACTCCAGCAAGTCACAGGATAAAACAATATAAATGAAGGGTAAGTATTTATAATACAAATACTAAAATTCAAAAACAGTTGTGGGCCCATAAAATATAATTTAAAGCAATGCAAGGAAACATTCAGCTTTATTTTAAACTTTGAAATACAAATTTCAGCCCTTTGCATGGAGTTGGAATCATCCTGGTCTTCCTTGATTACCTTGCCTTAAGTTCATTTTTCTTGCTGAATTTGACTCATTTATTCAGTCACTCCAAGAGAATATACAGAATGTATGCAGAGCATTAGGACTAAGTTAAGGATGACACTATACTTAGCAACAGTTGTGCCTGTGATGAAGGAAAAGGAGTGGATTATGGTATGGGAGAAGGGGATCTACTTCTGTACCTATAATATGGTGTCTATCCAAATTGGGTTTCCTTTCCTCCTATCTATTGATAGTTCAAGGGTGTTCTGTTACTGATGCTGAGTTACAAATTTTAATTATTTTAATTTTTAATTCTGCCAGTGGATGTTGGAATAATATGTATGCTTTCTTTAAATTTGCTGAATTTAAAGAAATTTGGGGCATTAAATTTGTCAAAGCAGTGGCAACAATCCTTGGTCGATCCACAGCTGATCCACAAATGTGATTGATAATGTATGTCTTAAACTATGACAAGTTAGGGTAGAATCTTGCTGTTTCCATTATAAAAACAAGTGAGGTTAGTTGTCATCAAGCATTGTTTGAAATCAAACATTACAGTGAAAGAAAGTCACACATTTGTTTCCTTTAGAGATGTTTATATTCTAATATGAAAAAAAATATTTAGAAGCAACATTTAAATGTCTTGTTTACGATAAGACTTGTAGAAAGCTTACCCTGGATAATTGGGGAAATTAATGTTTGCCAACATAGTCTGAAGAAAAAGGGAACAGATATTTCCTGCTTGATTGTAGATTCTTGGAAAACCTCGTGTCCATATACTACTCTCTGATCTCTAGGGTATAAATCTGAAACAGAAATAGAAGTAAAGATTTTTTTTTACATTGGCACTTTGTGCATTGAAGAAAACAGCACAAACTTTACTGCACATGCTTGAAGATCTTGATAATATCAAAACCAACAATTTTGGATGGCAGGCATCTAAAAGACATTTAAAACTGAACTCTGGTGTTCAATATTGCTTTGCATAAGATATGGAATAAGACTTTAGATTGAGTGCTTCACCAAGTGGAAAATCTGTTGGTGGGAATCTTCCCTACGTGAATGAAGCAACAATGAACAGGAATTTTATGCTGAAAATCTGTCCTGTGCACTACAATGAAGCAAAAGTAATTCTGAAAATGAGTATGAAAAATGGAGACCAAATGAAACTGAATTAACCTGACAGCTCAGCCAAAATTCATTGGCAAATTAAGTGCTTAGATAATCCTAGCCAACATATAGTTAAAAGCAAAGGAATTTAAAGGCTTCAACATAAAGAGTAAACAACACCCAGTGCTTCTGAAACTGTTCTTTAGCAGAATAGACATTTGTGAATTGTTTGATTCTCAGGGATCATAGAAAATGCTTGACTGAAGTGTTACAAATGTTGAATCATATAAACCCCATGCTACTAGAATGCATAAACAAAAACAATCCCAAGGACTTTCCAAGCTATAAAGTAATCAGAAGCACCCTTAAGAGGATGAATATATTTCAGGATTCTGTTATTGTCATTTCCAAATGGTTATTGTTATGTTATTGCTACTATCCTCCTCACAAGTTAGATAGATGAGCAGTAATGTAGCTGTAAAATAGACAGTTATGTGTATCTCTCTGTAACTTTATAAGTGAAGGAAGTTCATATATATTTACACTTCGATCATCCTTCTTAAAGGATCATGAGCTATTTCATTCCAGTCAACCTTGAAGCTCAGCTACTTTTTTTAAGAACAAAAATGGATACTTGCGACAGGACATCACAATAAAATCAACATAAATAAACCCTGATTGGTTGGACAGAAAATCTTCTTTTAACCTAATTATCTAAATTAGTCAACAAAACCTGCATCAGTGCTGAAAATTACTAATAAGGAGAATATCTTCTTCTTTTCTAAGTAATACAGTGTAGAACTTGGGACCAGGTTTTAGGCTTCCACTGGTGGAATGGCATTAGGTCAAATACTTGAGTGAGGCATATTCTCCATGGCATAAGCAGCTGTGGATAATTAGTGGCAACTATCATTGTAGCGCTGTGGTTTTTCTGGAAGTTTGGCAAATAAGAATTGGATAATGGTGTGTGCCTGTTTCCTTAGGTGGATGTAATGGTTGAGTATGAAATATAGAATTAAGCAAGCATTTATTTTAGTCCTTTAACATTATAGTTGTGTTATATTTTTACTTATTTATTTATCTAATTTATTTATATATATTTATATACCTGCCCATCTCACAAGTAAATGACTTGTGGCCAGCATACTACAAAAATAAAACAATAAATATTTAAAATCATTATATATAACAAATAATAAAGCATTAAAAACTATGAAAATGGTTAAGACAAAATTAACAGATGAAAACATGTTAATTAATAATAATGGAATACATCACTAGTTCATCTGCCTCCTGGATAACTAGGTCATAAAAGATCTTGGCAAGCCTAGAAATAATGAGGCCATGGGAGGAGGGAAGGTGAAGATTTTACAGCACAGGGCCATAGCAGAAAAGGCTTGCAGCCTAAGGCCTGTCAAATATAGTTCCCTATACAATGGGACCCATAACATGCCCATTCTGTTAGATCTGGTAGAATGAGTGAATGGAATTTGAGATTACTTGATTCCATGCAATTTAGTGCTTTAAAGTTCAACACCAGCACCTTGAATTAAACCAAGAAACAAATTGGTATTCAATGCAGCTCTGTGCAGAAGAGATATAATCTATGGTCTGCTAGACTCTAACAAAGACACATTTAATTGCTTGGATACTCTTCAAGGGAAGTCCCAGGAAGAATACATTGCGGTAGTCCAACCTGGAGGTGTTCAGGGCATGACCAGAGCTCCTTGATCCAGGAATGGGTGCAACTGGCACACAGTACAAAATTATGCAAAGGAGGTCCTCTTTAGGAGGACCCCCAGATTGAACAGAGTCTGGGGTATTGCAATCTCATCTAGTATCAATAAGGTAAAATCTCCTGAACCAAAATTACTCAGTCTTCTCATGGTTCAGTTGCAGCCTGTTGCTCCTCATTCAGAACTTCATAATCCCAAAACACCAGAATAGAATGTTTACAGTATCAAATAATTTGTCAGGGGTGCAGATATACAACTGAGTATCATCAGCAATCAGATTGCTGATGATACTTCATCCCATGATCTTTTGCACATTTAGTGGTCTCATGTAGACATTAAATAATAAAGGACCAACCTTTGCAGTATCCCACATAGCAAAAAGCCCAATCGCCACTGACTGGAACTGAAAAAAATGGCAGCAAAAAGTAGATGCAGTGCAAAGATGGAAATGCAGCAAACACAACTGCCACAAGGCAGTTGACCTTTCTTTCAGTCAACACCAGGATCATATGGTGGTGAGTACCAGATCCAAAGAAAGACCATCCTATTCTGTCCAAAAAGAAGCAGCTCCACAACAGGAAAATTGTCTTCTACTGGCCCATGCTTCTAGTCACTCTTCCAGCATGGCCAGCTCACAGTACAAGCCTCCCAAAGCCTGCCTTGTAAAAACATAATACTTGTTCACACCAACCATTCTGACTCAGTTTTGTTTTGTTTTTCCTGTATTCTGTGGACATTCTAGCCCATTCCTCTAATTGCAGAATCTCTCAGCCTGTGTGGTTCCAGAAGCTCAACATGCTTCTTTGTTTGCATGTTGTTTTTCCCTATTCTTGATGAGACACATGTATACCGTAGAAAAGGGTTGTCTTTCTTTTATCTGAAACGTGCGTGATGGTCTCATTGCCACTTGGTATAAATAAATACTCCTTAACCTTGATAGTCTCATTAAGACCCAAGATTAGTGTTTTTTTCAAATTTGGCAACTTTAAATGTATGGGTTTCACCTTTCAGGATGGTAGTTGGGAAATACTGGGAGTTGAAGACCACAGTTTTAAATCTGCCAAATTTGAAAAACACACACAAACACATAGCCTTATATGGTGTGAAGAAACCCAATCCTGAAGATCAGAACCTGGAATTTTACTTTATGCAAAGTGAGAAAGCCTGTGAACTTTGTCAAAGAGATGGAATGGTTACAAATTAATGACCCCCAAATAAATTAAATGCATTGTATTATATTTGGACAATTTAATATTATAAATGGAAAATAGTATTGCTCTGGAAATAATAAGAAATATGCATTGTAACAGAGTAGAAATAATGGTCAATAAAAGTCTTAAATTTTATACCAAAATTGATTTTGAATATGATGCTATAGTTAACAACACATGTTGTCAATATTCATATTGCTTAGCTGTATGTCTTCCTTGGAAAATATAATGTGTAACATATGGATTATTCCATACTAACTTCAAATATTTTGTGGAGTGCAACATAGATGTGTATTATCACCTTTGCTATTTAAAGTCAATTCTCATTAATTGCAGATTCTGTATTTGTAAATTTGCTTACTTGCTAACATTTATTTGCAATCACAAAAATCAATACTTGTAGCACTTTTGTATTCATTCCTGGATATGTAAAGCATTTGAGTCACCCAACATTAATATTGCCAGCTGAGGTTCCAGTATTTGCTAATTTAGTGTGTGTTTTTGTGTAAATAGTTTCAAATATTTTTTAAAAAATATTTTAAAGATCAAGCATGAAGCTAGCTGGGTGTCAGATATGAAAAAAACATGTCAATATGTAGAAGTAGAAGATTTAATTAATTTATTGCTAAAGGCCTATGCACGGCAATACTCTCAAACTAATCCTGATTAAACTAGATAATATCAATGGCATTGGGTGTGTATGTGAACTTATAGGTACTTAACTTATAGGTACCTAACAATTCTAAACTGATATCTCTTTTAACCCCTCTACCTGGTTTTGACAGTCCATCTCCTATATCAGGTGACTTTAGGCCAATTACTCTTTCTTATTCCTAGAAGTAAAACAATGGCAATCATTTCTGAAAATGTTGCCAAGAAAACTACATCGATTTGCCAAGGTACACAAACCAAATTTGCATTATGCAAAATTACATTACATTATGCAAAGTTTACATTATATTAGCAAAACATGAGCAAGGTTTGCAAATGTTATTCAATCACTTATTTTATGGATTATATATAAAGCAGAAGACATAAAAATAGTAATTATCAGCAAAAAAAATTTTGTTTGGTAGCCTGTAAGAAGTGGCAGGTCATATCTTGCCACCTGGATTTGAAATGTTAAGATGGGACCATCTTTTGCTGCCTTGATTTTAGAAGCAGCATATCTAACCACGGTTCATCACTGAAGCTCTTTGAAGAAATAGTTTCAGCACCACTTGGTTGAAGCAAAGGAACACTATAATAACATGATGTTCTTTGAAACAGATGTAGAAGGCCAAAAGATCCAAAAACATTGATGCATGTCATGATGCAGGTCCCACTTTTACGCTGTTTGCCCTCATGTGGGCAAACAGCGTAAAAGTGTTCTCACCAGCAATTGTTCATGCTTCTCTCGTTAGTTTCACACTAGCCCCTTCCCTCTACTAGAAAGCCTGAAAATGCTTCTTCATAGAGCACCTGCAAAATGTTAACTTATTTTTAGATAATTCTTCTCTGTTAAGTTATTTCAAGATTTTTATTATTATTTATTACTTTGATTCTATGAGTCATTTGTAGAATATTTGTGATAAGGAGACCCAATGAATAACACACACACACACACACACAATAGGACATCAAGATTCTTACAACACTATTTTAATGTCAATGTAAGTAGTAAAGATCAATACCCCTAATGCTTAGCCCACACTACATATCTCTAAATTACTCTTATTTGGAGGCTTTGGCATTCTATCTTCCCCTGGAATATACAGCACTGTCATTTGTTCCAAATGACAATGATGTATCCATAATGTTTTCTTAACAGAAAGAAAAGGGTTCTCTGAGGCTCATTTTTCATTATTCATTTACATCCCCCACAGTTGCTTTCCTAAAACTGCAAAAAATGATGTCCCCTCTGTCCAGACGATTAACTTTACTCTAAAAAGAAAACAGAAAACTTAAAGTAAAAAAAATAACAAAGAACTGGATAGATGTTCCTACACAGCAGGTGTCTGGTGTAAAGCATATTATGACATTCACTCATAACTTACTTTTCCTGTACCAAGTTAGCTCCTAGTTTCTGAAATAGGAAAGAGAGAGGGAGAGGGAGAGAGAACAACCCTAAACTATAATGTATTGATAATTAACCTAATTTTCAGGACACTTGACTGTCTCTAGAGTTGCCACCAAAATAAAAATTGAGAAGAATGTGAACATTTTCCCTAAGAAAATGTTTCCTGTCCTGAATGGAACATGAAAGAGTATAGCATCTTTTAGATATTGAAAACTGTATGGAACGTTGTGTAGAATTTACAGGGAATAGGGAGAGGAGAGAGGAAGGAACGTATACATACTTAAAGAAAAAATAGCCAGAATTGACTATTAGATCATTTCTGGACAGAATGATAAAAGCTGGGCACTAGGTAAAGAGAAAAAAAGAGGAAGAAATCAAACTTATATAATACACTTTTCAATAGTCACTGATTTACTAATAAATATATTACTATAATATGAGTAATACAAAATATTATTGTAAAATAAAACAAAATATCTGCCATAATAATATATATTGCTATATCCCTGACTAATAAAAAAATATTGCCTTTCCCAAAAAAATAGGTCAATCATTTCCAAAATTCATTGTTCACCATCGAGTGCCATATCACTTTTCCAATTTCTCATATGAGTTTTTTGGTCATACTCTCTATTTTTGATAAAACCACGATTCCTTTTACACAAGTCAGATTTCAAAGGTTTGGTATAAAATTCAACATCACATTTATATATTTAATTTCCCCCCCTCATAAATCTACCTACATACATTAACACAATATTCCAAAAATGATTACATTACCATATTGGTCAGTGTCCCCACAAAATTGTTATAAATTTTAATAATAAAAGAAGAAATAAAAGAAGAACCTTTTTTTTTGAACTTCTTTCAAATACATTCTTTGGGAAGTTTGATATGCCTTTTTTATTAATGAACTTTACTCTGAGATCTGTACATACAATTTCAATGTTTTAGGACATATATCCATTGATAAAACATGATCAAAATTCTGCTTTACTTCCATATTTGAAATATCCCAGAAATGTCTACTTAAAAAAATGCTTGAGCTTTTTGATAGAGATATGTTAAATGTTTTACTTCTGTCATGTATTCCATCAACATAAGACAGCATCTCAAGAGCCTTTCAGGAAGCAAAAGCATCTGGCCTGTATTGATCAGATAAGTATTGACATGCTTAACTCAAAGATACTTCCACGGTTGAGAATTGGGCAGATGAAATTCAATTGGACGTCAGGAAAAAACCTTAAAACAGACATTACATAACAACTGATTTAAAGTCTGGATTCAGGCTTCCACCCAAATTTTCCAATACAATATTTCACCACCAATTTTCAAGCTAGTTTTTTTTAGATTTAAATAAACAGTATTCATGCATCTAATTAACCCAACCTATGTCCCAATATGACCCAGGGTTGTTTTCACTACATGCCCTCCTTGAAATAAAGTAACCCTAATCTAACATTTTCTACTAGAAGGTTTTTCAAGCATTTGACATGATCACAAACAAAATAGTCAATAATTTTCCCATCTAACCCATAAAGGGCTCTACTAAACTCTACTAAATTTTCACTCCATATGCTGGGGGCTTATAAAATATTAGCCTAATCATATGATTGCAAATCAGATAAGTGAAAGCCAACTTTCTCAAATTGTAGTCACAATTTACTCAGAAAAAAACGTTTGTCTCAAAGAAATGTCTTCAAATATCTCTTTAAATATCCCATCGGTTGAAAGGAAATATTTATTTGCTATTAACATAGGAATCTAAGTATGTAAATCAAATGAGGGATAATATTCATTTTAACTATATGAATTTCACCAGACAAGGTTAAAGGAATTGTAACTCATCTATTAATATCCAGTTCAATCTAAAAGTGCCAATATACTAATTTCCACATATTTAGATATATTTCTTTAGAAATAACTATGCAGAAATATACTGAATTTGTACATATTATTCTATCAGGCAAATATTCTCATAAAGCTCTGTAGGAATTACACACACACACAAACACACACACTGATATATACTCACAGAGTCCTATGATTCAGACACTGATGAAGGCCCTCCCTTAAAGAGGACTCAATAATTTAAATCACAACTATTTTTACTCTCTTTCCTACAATGTATGTCTAAACCAGACCAGCAAAATATTCTAAACCATGGATGATTGTCATTTGGCAAGTGTCACTAAATTTGAGTGACAGGTTTATCAAGAAATATAGTTACATCAAGGAGAAAGGAAGTCTGCCTACTTTTGTAATTGAAAGCACAGCTGAAATTCTCCACCTGTTGTCTTGTTATATGCTGGACTCCCACTGAGATAAAGCAAAGAAGCTGTACTTTTACTGTGATCTGTGCAATAGTTCTATAAAATAATTGACAATTTCTAGGTGAGCAGGTGTGGTAGTTCAGAATATATATTTAGTCAGCTATCACACTCTAAAGTTAGAATGGACTCTTAATATATATGTAGTGCAATCCTATACACATCGATTAATCCCAAAGTGATTTACTCCAAGGGAAGTGTATATATAGAAATCTACTGTAATCTACAGCAACAAAAATCAGCCTTCACTTCCAATTTCATGTCTTCATGGAACGTGAACCAGTGTATAATAGTCCTTATTGAGGTGTTAGACTGGCATGATACAGAACATGTTCTAGATACTTTCATCTTCTGAAAATGAGGGCAGGAGTTTAAAAAATAACCCTGAAGAAAACAAACATGAACTTTATTTTTGCCATTTCTTGCAAGGTCTAGTGCTGTAATGGAAGTTTCAGCTGAAGTCATCTTCAGTGTTAAGCTTGACAAATAGTGACATTGATGGATTAGAGTAAAGGTCTTCACATTTCAACTTCACTTTGAAATGTCTTTCCCCTTGTACATAGGAACCAATATATCTTTCAATTCTGATTTTCTGTTTCTTTAAAAAAAATGTGATTCATTCGTTTTCATTTCCACAACGTTTTATGATTTTGAGACAAAACCATCTACGATCTCTCTCTCTCTCTGTGTGTGTCTGTCTATCATCTGTCTGTCTGTCTGTCTGTCTGTCTATCTATCTTATCTATCTATCTATCTATCTATCTATCATCTATCTATCTATGCAGGTCTATCATCTATCTATCTATCTATGCAGTTTTCTAAAAGTAAACATTGAGGAGAGGAAAGAAATATTTCAGATATTTTAAATGTTTCTGTGCTATTTTTCTTAACATCTTTTTTCTAGGTTTTTCATGATTTATACGTTTTCCTTTGGACATTTTCCTCTAATCTGTGTATGTTGTGTCCATTTTTTAAAAGAACAGCAGTGAAAAAGCACTGAGAGTTATGATACCCAATATAACAAATGTGCCATATTCTCTAATATGTCTACGTAGAGTGGCCTTAATTATACACATGTGCTTCTATTGAAAGTGATAACAACACTCAAAGGCATTGTAAGGAATTGAATAGTGTGCCTCACATACTGGGAAGAGCAGTGGCACTTAAGTCTTTTAATCTACTTATTCTTCTCCACTCAAATTTCACAAGTTATGGAGGAAGAAGTCTAACCTACCTCTAGTCCTAGGTTTCATTATAAATCAATTTATTGGCCCCTTTTGATTATTTACTCACTTCATGGTCTTTGCTCCAATCAGGGTTGTTCTAACTATGGAGTCCTTGTGCTTTGTTTATTTGAAAGTCTGCTCGCAGATGTTTTGCCCAAATAGGTAACATCATCAGTGCGAGTGTGATTTATCAGTGTGTTCCTAGTTTATAATAAATAAGATAACTTTTATTGTCATTTTTTTTACTGTGAGCACAGTGGCCCATATTAAAAATGAAATTCTGTTGCCTGCTCTCAAGAGAACGTATGTATATATTTATCCAAACATATACAAAATATAGATATACACATACTATATACATACATACATGTATACATGCACACAACCTGGTATAGGTATGCAAGTCTTGGCATATTCGGGTCTTTTCCCGTGTAAGATTGAGAGTATCTTGGCAACGTTTTGACGAGGTCTCACTTGTTATCTTCAGGCTGGTGCTTTCGGCTTCGTGCTTGTGCGAGCAAAGTGTGATCGGAGCTGCCGTCTCTCTATAA
>JANHFT010005860.1:0-13704 GCA_032467955.1 Pseudoxenodon macrops | reverse complement strand
GGACCCCTCCCACCCCAGAAAGCAACTCCTAAGGAGGAGGAGGGGGAAACAGTTCCTGAAAGGAATCAAATATGTGGGTAGAAAAAAACAGTTGAGAGGCGGAACATTCTGGAACAAGTTACCTCAGAAAGTGCTCAACAGCCAAGAAGTGAGACTGTTCTGAGGGAGGGAAAATGGCCGCCTTCAAAAAGGAGCAGAAGGAAGGAGGAGAGATGGCAATTAAATGAAGCTGATTTAATCAAGAAAGAAATTTAAAAAAAGGACTGTCCCTCTTGGGAATGCTTCATATTATTATTAGGCTCTCAGTATTATGTGAAGTGGACAAAGAGGAAGCTCAACTAGCCAGGCATAAAGATCAGCCTAAATGCCCTGGATCTTAAAAGTGCTGAAGAGAAGAAGTCCTGAGGAGAGATGGACATTCAGAGCAACCAAAAGGGCAGGAAGGAGGTCAATGGGCTGCCATCCAACAGCTGAAGATTATTGTTAATTGCTATCCTGAGACATGATTGCTCTCTCTATATATACATAAAATAAATTTCCATCAGATTAACCCGTTCATAAGGCAACCATCTCTAAATAATTTCTCTTTCTCCTTTTGAATCTCAATTTCTCCAACCTGACTCATATTTTTTTTACTCAAGAGTAAAGTTTCCTCAGAGTACTCTACCAGAACCATTGGCCTTAACTATACAAGGATTTTATTGTCATCAATCAAACAAACTCTTTCAAATATTGGGCTACCTTTGCTCCCAGTATTATACGTGGCTACTTTATTTCATATTTCCTGCTTCTGTGTGGTTGAATTTTGTTTTTTGGTTCATACATGCCATTTTTGCTCTGCTAGAGTGTTTTATTTTTAACCCAAACCCCCCTCCCCCAACTTTTCTCACAGGACATTTTAGCTCTGCTTAGTGCTTCTAACACTTGCAAACAGGACAGCGGCAATTCAAATAAAATTCCTGATGGGATCAAAAAGCAGCTCTGTCACCACCAGGAAACTGTTTTTTGCCCCATGTTGCCTGACCCAAAACTCTCCATTTCTGGAGGCAAAATGACCAGGAACTACTACTCCAAGATCACTAGGACCATTATTTGAATGCTCCTTTCTGGCTTCAGCCACCAATGGTAAAACTAGTGGATTTTTTTTTTACATGCATCCCTGTGAATGTAAATACACTTGGGGTTCCCCTTCCTCCGGAGGAAAGATCCAGATGGGGAAATAGAACTCTGGGACTGAAATTGGAGGAAACCAAGATCTCTTCTGTTGTTATAACCGGCATTTAAGCTGGGCAAGGCGGTTATGGAAACAAAAGCCTTCCAGGATCTGAGTCTCTCACTTGCTGCCTTTGCTCCTCCATCTGGCTCAATAGGAAGCCTTCGGCCAGGGCCACCACTTGGTCTCTGCTCCCTCACCCAGTTCACCATCTTTGGGGATCTGGACAGTCAGGAACAGCTCCAAGATCACCAGGTCCACCACCTGAGCTTTGATGCTCCTTTTGGACTTCAGCCACTGATCTTGACAGTCAGAACAACAGCAAGTGTTTTGCCTTCTCCCACTCCTGTTGGTCTTTCCAGTCCCAATTTCATACTGAATGTCATTGTACTTTGAAAAAGGATGAATTATTTTTCTCTGCAATGCAGCGATCATCCATAAATGGAGAATTTAATGAAGATACTATATATATCTCAAAAGGGCATTGACTTGCCTTTAGGTAAAATATTTTATTCCCCATATCTATTGAAAAAGAAACCAGTTTTCAGGCAACCGTAATCTGTAGTAGACACAATAATCTTGTCCAATAACCTTTTCCTTTGTGGATAGTTTAATAAAATTAGATTTGATGTGGTACGAGAAAAATCGAGTTAACTGAATCTAAATATGGAGTCACTTGAATAGAATCAGGACATATCATGCCAGAACTAAGGCAAAGTTTTAAGTGGGGAAGGACAGAGAGCCTGTAGGATATCGCAACAAACAATATCACATATAGTACAAGAATGTTCCCTTAGGAAATTTCAAAGCACCTGGGATGATCTCATTGCAGCCACACCAGAAGCACTTACATCATATCAAATTCCCTAGATATCAAATTCCTTAGGTATCAAATTATAATATCTGTCCTATTGCGATTCTATGGCACCGGTTACACTGAATATTGTTGCCCCCTGTACAGGCTTTATTGTCATTGTACATCATGTATACAATGAAATTGGCTTTTATAGAACTTCCATGTAGGAATATCATTGTGCTAATCAAACATTTTTACAGATGGAGACATTTCTTGACCAAACCTTGGGTACGAAATCTCTAAATTATCCTAAGTTATCCATGGCCTATTAGAATCCTTATGGTATTTAGATCTGCTGGTTATTCAAGCTATCATAGTTATCCACTTGTTTTTATTATTCATATTGTGTGTGTCCCCTACTTTTTTTTACAACACTTTCTCATATTTTAAAGATATATTTGTATCAAAAAAATTCTTTGAAATCATGGTAATATACAAATAATGATACAGCATTTATTTTTTAAGTGGAAATACTTACAAGTCAAGCACTCATTGGCAATGAAGATAAATACAAGAAAATGCTCAATATTCAGGAATTAACAAGAATCTCCAATAGACAAATCTACACGTAAGAAAATATCAGGTTGAAGGTTGATGTCAAATCAGTTTCTCCCCCCCAGCCTCACTCCCCAAGCTAAAACATAAAATGGTTAGAAGAACTGGGCATGGCTAGTCTAGTGAAGAGAAGGACCAGGGGAGACAAGGTCTTCCAATATTTGAGGGGCTGCAACAGAGAGGAGGGGGGGCAACGTATTTTCCAAAGCACCGGAATAATGGGTGGAAACTGATCAAGGAGAGATTCAACCTAGAAATAAGGAATGTTTTTATGACAGTAAGAACAATCAACCAATGGAACAGCTTGCCTTCAGAAATTGTGAGTGCTTCATTGCTGGAGGCTTTTCAAGAAGAGATTGGACTGCCATCTGTCAAAAATGGTGCAGGGTCTCCTGCTTGGGCAGTGTTCTGACCTAGGCTTCACCAAAGTTTTGTCTCCTGCAAACACCACTCCCCTTTTGTTCCTATTTATTTCCTATGGGAGGGGCCATTCAGCGGCCCCTTGTGCTTTTACTCCTGAGTTGACCTCTGTTCCTTAATTGTTTCCTTCTTCTGACAGCTCTATGCAAGCACACTTTGGGAACAGGCTCCAGCTGTTCTTCAGCCCCACTTATCTCAGACTCCAAAAGTAGCCAATAACTGTTGGATGGCCCTGACCCCATCTCTACCTTAGAGGCAGAGCACTCATCAGAGCCTTCTCCAGATTCCAGGACTGGCCCATGTTCCTCCCCAACCTCCTCAATGTCCCGTGTCTGCTACCAGCTCTGCTGGCAGGCCACAACTGGCAGAAGGTTGGACTACATAACCTACAAGGTCCTTTCCTACTCTGTTATTCTAAGCCTAAGAGCACTTGACAGCTTCACCATTATGTTCATAATGATATTTTTGTAAAATTCAACTACAGTACTTATTCTGCACTATGGGACAATCCAGCACAAATCTTTTCTTTCTTCTATAGGGCATCTCATCAAATGCTTCAATAGGGATATTATATCCCTCTTGGTTGCCTTTTTTTAAAAACAACACTAAGAATGCTTCAGTCTGTTTTCATGGCACTTAACTTAACTGTCTGATGAGCCCCACTGGGCTCCAATCTAATTCCAGTCCGAATCTCTTAAATGGGGGAAAAACTCAGAATGTATTCACACAATGGAGAGAGGCATTCATACATCCTTGATCACAACAAATGAGGGAAAATAAAAACCCACAGAACATTTGGTATACTGATAGCTCATTTTCTTTTATCAGTCCTTTCTTAATTGTCCCTTGCTAATCTTTTCATTTCATTTTCAACCTAAACATTTCGGGTGACTTTTGCCACTCACTCACTCTCAGCCTGGCCCATGCTATCCACAGGATTTTGGGAAAATAGGAGATTTGGGTATCATGAAGGAAGACAAAGATTTGGGTATATTTGCCACCTCGAGGTGTCCAAATGTAAAAAAAAAAGTGAGATAAAAATATAATAATAATGTTAAATCCAGTCTAAACTGTGTGACTCTGTGACAAACCATAAGAATATGAAGACCAAAACTAGCTAAAGAACTGGTGTCTATGATTTCACATTTTGGTATATGTAATAATAAATAGCAATAATTCCTCCTCCTTCAGGCATTCCTCTTTGGAGTCCTTTCAATCTTCTTTTACTCTTCTTTCACATTTTATCAGAAGAAAATGTTTTGAATGTATATTTAGGATTTCTTTTGTTTCAACAAATGACAGCAGTTACCAACTGAGGCCTATTTCAGGAACTACGCTAGGAAGCCTAACTTGGAGCCACCTGGAACATTAACACTGCAAGTTGGAAGACAAATAATAATTTAAAAATGTCATAATTACTGGTTGGTAATAATGCTGAGAAGAATCAAATGGAGGCAGTTAATAAAAAGTGAAGCTCAAGATGCAAGATTTTAATCAGATATCTCTTCAGGGGATCAAAACAATATCCACTTGTCATGGTCCAAACCTTTCATCTCTTGCGTGCATTACATTTAAAGATAGATG
This sequence comes from Pseudoxenodon macrops, assembly GCA_032467955.1. Classification (NCBI taxonomy): domain Eukaryota; kingdom Metazoa; phylum Chordata; class Lepidosauria; order Squamata; family Pseudoxenodontidae; genus Pseudoxenodon; species Pseudoxenodon macrops. The sequence goes on along the minus strand of JANHFT010005860.1, from coordinate 9,076 downwards.
GTTTCACATATGGGGTTAACCAATCAGAAATATCATTTGGCAATGATTATGATTCCTTTTCAAGTAACAATATGAAGTTGTTCTTTGTCAGGACCACTTCACAGGTTCAGCCGTCACTATCCTTTCCACATTCCACTCATCTACAGAGTTTCTATCCTGAGTGGAACATCTCTAGAATGTAAAATTATAGGCCTTATTAAAACAATTTCTTTGACTGATTCCTAGATATACTTCTTATACCAAATGGATACGGTCATTCCACATGTCGCACATTTAAGTCCATGTAGTTCAACCAAACATACACATTTATGTGTTTTCTCCTGTATTATTTTTTAAGGGGAAAAAAGGCCGGTCCTGGTAATTCCATTTACTCCAGGCATTCTTCCCACAATATGACCTCTTATAAGAAATAAGTGCAACATTTTAAAATTTCTTTCCATACTTCAGGCATTTTTATGGATCTGCCATGTGGGTTCCTTTGTCTGACAAGGTTACTGAATTTTACAGTCAACATATTTCTATTTTTCCCTTTATAAGAAGAAAATACTTCTGTGATGAAAGCTCCCAAGTTATGGTTTTTCTCTTGTGTGGATTCTTTTGTGTTTTGTAAGGTGACTATTTCGACTAAAACTCTTTCCACAATCTGTGCACTTACAGGGTTTCTCTCCTGTGTGGATTTTTTTATGTCTCGTGAGGTGACTTTTGTGACTGAAGCTCTTCCCACATTCTGTGCAGTCGTACGGTTTCTCTCCCGTGTGAATTATTTTATGTATGATAAGGTTACTGTTCTGACGGAAGTTCTTGCCGCACTCTGTGCATTTGTACGGTTTTTCTCCTGTGTGGATCCTTTTATGGCAAATAAAGACGCTGTTCTGACGGAAGCTCTTCCCACACTCCGTGCATTTATACGGTTTCTCCCCGGTGTGGATTCTTATATGCATCATAAGGTTTGCACTTGCACTGAACTTCTTTCCACACTTCAAGCAGGCATATGGCTTCTCTCCAGTATGGATTCTTTGATGGTACCTAAGGCCATTGTTATATGAAAAGCTCTTTCCACACTCTGTGCATTTGTACGGTTTCTCTCCTGTATGCATCCTTTTATGATAAGCGAGATGACTGCTCCTATTGAATCGCTTTCCACATTCTGGGCATTTATATGGTTTCTCCCCTGTGTGGATCCTTTTATGGCAAACAAAATAACTGCTGCAATTGAAACTCTTTCCACATTCCAAACACTTGTAAGGTTTTTCCCCTGTGTGCATTCTCCTATGATATGTAAGATGTAAGGCTGCAGTAAAGCTTTTTCCACACTCCATGCACTGATAGGGTTTCTCCCCTGTATGAATCCTTTTATGTTTGACAAGGTGACTGTTCTGACTGAAACTCTTTCCGCACTCCAAGCACTTGTGTGGTTTTTCACCTGTATGTATCTTTTTGTGGCGAATAAAGTAACGGTTGCAATTGAAGCTCTTTCCGCATTCCAAACACTTAAATGATTTCTCTCCTGTGTGCATTTTTCTATGATATGTAAGATCCGAGCGTACACTGAACCTCTTTCCACAGTCCAGGCATTGATACGGTTTTTCCCCTGTATGAATTCTTTTATGTTTCAAAAGGCTACTGTTCTGACTGAAGTTCTTTCCACACTCTGTGCATTTGTATGGTTTTTCTCCGGTGTGGATCCTTTTATGGCAAACAAAGACGCTGTTTTGACGGAAGCTCTTTCCGCATTCCGTACATACATACGGTTTCTCTCCCGTGTGGCTTCTTACGTGCATCACAAGGCTTGAACTTTCACTGAACTTCCTTCCACACTTCAGGCACGTATACGGTTTCTCCCCAGTATGGGTTCTTTTATGTCTTGTTAGGTGACCGCTCTGATTGAATCGTCTTCCACACACCTGGCATATATATGGTTTCTCCCCTGTATGGATCCTTTCATGTATGATTAACTTACATCTCTGCGTGAAGGTCTTTCCACAGACCAGGCACACATATGGTTTTTCCCCCGTGTGGATTCTTTCGTGTATGGTAAGTTTACATCTCTGTGTGAAGGCCTTTCCGCACTGCGAACATTTATATGGTTTCTCCTTTGGGGGAGTTTCTGTGGGTAAAATAAGCAACTGTTTCTTACTGGAACCCTCACACTGTTTTTCACTGTTATCGGAAATACGATGACTGCTCAAATTGAAACTTTCCTCACAATTTATAAATGCATATGGTGCATCCTTGAGATTTGAACGGTAAAGTAAATTAATGGAAGAGGTATAATTGAGACTCTTCCCATCCTCCTGTTCCTCTTCAGTCTGGTATTTATGGAAATCAAATTTCTTGTTGTCTTTCTCACCACTTCCACTGTATTTTCTTTTATCTTCTTGTTGTTGAACTAGCTGGGTTGGGAAGTCATGGAATGCATTATAGTCAAAAGGAGAACTCTTCCTTCCCTTCACTGTGCAGCTTTTCTTACTCCTTTGTGATGCCCCTTGATGTCCAAGCATGCCATCTTCAGACTTGATCATTTGTAATAGTGCTACCCTGGTCTTCTTATAATTATTTTGCTTCTGACTATAACCTGGTTTGGAAAAAAAAAAGGAAAGAAAAAGTTAATCATTATGTTCACAATAGAAAAAAAAAGCTGCACCTGTTATTTCTGTATATCTAAGATTTTACTGAGTTCTTTTTTATATGCCTGGAAGGAACCAAATTTCTATTTTATTTTTAGTAATGCTTCTGCAACTACTCCATTTTTATCAGGTTTTTCTGGTATATATTTATAAAGCAAAACAAGGCCCTTACCCAGAGCGGCCACATTCCTAAAATTCTCCAGCATGACTTCCTTGTATAAGGCTCTCTGGCTGGTATCCAGCAGCGCCCACTCCTCCTCCGTGAAATACACAGCCACCTCCTCAAAGGACACCGAGCCCTGGAATTCAAAGGATATATGTTCCTCAGCAGACGTCCCGGGAAGTTCTATCTCAGATTTCATATATCTGAAATAGCAAAACGTTTTGCAAAAGAGAAAATGCTCTTTTTCTGACCTAATCAGTTTTCACAGGTGCCTCTTGAAAGATTCACTACCATTCTGAAATATTCACAAGCGCACAAAGATGGAACTGGAGATCTCTGGGTTGGAGTTTAACAATGCAGCCATCTTGAGAGCCTTTCCTTAGTTGAGCATGGAATCATAGAGATGCGCAGGAAAGGAGAGGCACCGTGGCCCATTTGCAGGGTTGGAATTTCTTCCTGGCCCAAATCATCTTCAGAACTAGGTGAATTTGTCTGACATGCTTCACTTGGAAACCTTTCGCTTCTTTTTTATACCCTAAAGATATTATTTTCTTCAGGAGCAATCATCTTGCATAAATGCAAACCTCATATAAATATCTTTGAATCCGATGTGTTTATGTAACTTATTTAATGCTAATCAATTCTCAGTGTTATAATTTAATTGCTTTGTGTATTAACACACTGTGAGTAGTCCTACTAATGTTTTCATAAAAGTAAATTAATTAAAACGAGTCTTTGCTTTCACAACAGGCTAGCGGCTAGCCGGTTCTTCTCCTTGCTTCTACCTTAGGCGACAAGGGTTTTATTTTAAATTAAATAAAGTAAATGACTGCAGGAACAAGAAACACACACTCAGCTGTTTTACATGAATAAATAATATTGATTTGTGGGGTTGTGCTTAAATAACTATTAGAAAGTGAGACTGAGCCAACCCTTCATCTCAATACGTAATCTCCTTAACAGGCTCCGCGTTGTCCCATGATCAAACCAGACATTCCCCATTCCCCCATAAAGATTTCTGTGCTTTGATGAAGCTCTCCTACCTGAGCTGTGGCTGCCTCACTACACAGAGGAGATGTTTCAGCAACTTCCATCAACAGCCTTCCGCTCCCTGCGATTGAGGCAAAAGGGAAGCACTATAAACTAACCTCAGCCCAAAACATTTGTATAAAAACAGCACACGGACGGAAGCACTTTGAAGCTTCCATGCCCTCAAGAACCAACCTTCACTTACGTGGCAACGTGACCCGAATTGGATCCTCCTCAGGGATCCTTCCCAACAGCTGCTCCATCAAATGACCGGAAAGACCTTCTCTTCCTTCAGGTGGTACCAAAACTGCCTTCGTGAAGGGCTCCTGCATCTGAAATAACAGCCAGAATCACAAAAGTTAAAACAACTGAACTTTGAAACAAGGGAAGTATTCTATGCCTTCAAAGATGGACCGTTTTATATCCATAGGTAAAATGCAAATTCACTTAGAATTCTCCTCCCTCCTGTGGAATAATCTGGATGGGGAAACACCACTCTGGAGCTGAAATGGAGGGAAACCAAAGTCTCTTCTATTGCTACAAAGTGCATTTGAGGCGGACAAGTCAGTCAAAGAACAATATATCCTAAGGCAGGGATCAGCAACCTTAAACACTCAAAGAGCCACAAAGGTCCTAACAGGAAGCGCCCCGTTCAATTCTGGAGCCAACCGGAGCCACCATAGTCTCTTCCTAGCGTGGCTTCCTTTTTCCTCTACCTGTCCTATCCAAAAGCCCTATCAATTGTGGAGCCAACCAGCAACAGGGAGCTGCAGCAGAGGGATGAACGAGCAACATGTGGCTCCAGAGCCACAGGTTGCTGACTCCTGTCCTAAGGGCATCCTCCCAGAAGGATCGAGTCTCTCAGCTGCTGTCTCCGCTCCTCAGCCTGGCTGAGCAGGAAGCCTTCAGCCAGGGCCACCGCCTGGGAGCAGCTCTCCGTCCCGCACTCCCTCAGCCAGCCCGCCATCTCCGAGGGCAACACGGCCAGGAACTGCTCCAGGATCACCCAGTTCACCACCTGAGCTCTGCTGCTCTTCTCAGGCTTCAGCCATCGATGGCAAAGCTGCTGCAGGCGGCTGCAAACTTCACAGGGTCCCGTGGACTCCAAGTAGCAAAAGCGGCGGAAGCGCTCGACCTCTGAGCAAAAGGGCTCCTCGGGGATGGTCTCCCGCCTGGCTCCAGCCCGGGCCTCCCCGCCTTCCTCGGGTTCAGCTGCAGAAAGGCCTGGAGCTCCTCTCCATTCTCCACCTAACTTTGGCACGTCCATCTCGATGGCTTCCTGACACGGTGTCTATTCAGCTCCTCTCCTTCCCAGCTGCATCTAGCAAGGAGCCTGCGGACGCTGAACCTCTTTCCTGTGGACAAGCCAGATATACTCAACCTGCAAAGAAAGAATCTGCACTTCTCTTTCTAAGACACTGGAAGAACAATTTAAAGCAAAGGCTGAGCCAACAAGAAAAGGCTTCAATCAATCGATCCATCGGAATAGAGAGCTGGAGGAGACCTTGGAGGGCATCTAGTCCAACCCCCTGCGCAAGCAGGAGACCCTCTACCCTTTCAGACAGGTGGCTGTCCAGTCTTTTCTTTAAAAACCTCCAGCTATGGAGAGCCCGTGGGGCAGGCTACTTCTGCTGTAGTGGTGTACGTAGGGTCTCCTGCTTGAGAAGGGGATTGGACTAGATGACATATAAAGTCCCTTCCAACCCTGTTAATCTGTTAATCTGCTGACTGCCAGCAGTTTGGCAGTTCGAGTCTCCCCAGGCTCAAAGTCAACTCAGCCTTTCGTGGTCAGTAAAATGAGCAACCAGTTTGTTGTGGGGCTGACTCTGTAAACTGCTTAGAGAGGGATGTAAAACCCTGTGAAGCGGTATATAAATCTCTTAACTGTTGCCGACATTACAACTTCAAAAAGGTCTCCCAAAGATGAGCTTCTTGCCAGTTTCCCACGATCGGGTTGCGGGGCCACCCGCTCCCTAAGCCCCCCAGGGCCATAAACCCAAATGCAAACCAAGGCGATGCGTTCCCTCACCTTTGGCTCCTCGGTCCCCTTAAATCAATCCCAAGGCTGGCTGGCGAGGAAGGCGCTTTAAAAGCTCCCAGGATCGCGGCATCCGCGGGGATCTCCGTGGGAAAGAGACAGCGGGGCTGAACCTGTCCGGGGGGGGGTGCTTTCCCACCCTCCCCTTTTGGGACACGCCACCCCACCTCCTTCCCAGGCTTCCCGGAAAAGGAAGCCTTTCGGACACGCGGGTTCGCGTTTCCCCACGACCCCGATCTGGCCAACTCGCTCCCGGTTCTTCTGTTAGCCATAAATCCCCGCCCTCGCCTCCTTCTAGGATGGTGGTGGTGGGAGGTCTCGGAATGCGGGGCGAAAGAGCGCTTTTTCCTAGAGAGGCGACCTTCCCGGCAGTCTCCCGCCCCTCCTTGCTCCCCCTTTTTTTAAAGGGCCGTCGCCACCCCCTCCCTGCCTCTTTCCTGCCGTAGGCGAGTGCTCGCAAAGCTCTGCGGCGCATGCTCCGTCCCAGTCCGAAGCGGGGGAGGGACGGGACCGCAAGACGTTGAAAAATACCTGGGTGGGTTGCCGCTGAGATTTCCAGGGGGTTGGAAGAGGATCCCGAGCGGCTTTGAGAGGGGATCTGCGAGGCTCGTTCAGTGTTCATAAAAGGGACCTTGGAGGTCTTCTAGTCCAACCCCCTGCTTGTCCTGCCCTCAGGTGGATAATAGCTTGACTCCTTCTTCTTTATGGCGATCCCTGAGATATTGGAACACTGCTATCATGTCTCCCCTAGTCCTTCTTTTCATTAAACTAGTCCTTGCTATTTTAGACTTACCTTAGACTTACTTTCATCATCAATCAGCTTAACATCATGCTTAAAATTATAGCTGCCCCATTATGTCTAACATATATGAACTGACTAAAATTCAGATCACTAGCAAATTTTAATGTCATAATACCAATGCCATTAAGGCTATATAAATGTCAGGTTTTAAAAACAAAAGTGAATGTTTGTAATTTGGGTAACATACATTATATGGTACCCTCATTATACCAATTTGGAAGGCTACATAAACTGATGCAATACCCACTGTAATCTGGCAAGCAACAGAAGAATCAGAGTTCTAACCAAGTTATTAACAGCAAATTTGGAGAATGACAGTGGAGAACTAATTGAAAGAAGTCAATTCCAATGCAAAGAGATTTAACGGAGTGTGAAAGCTATCCTTACTTTCACAGGATATCAAATAATGCTTTGCTGCACAGAAAAACATGGCAGGTGTTCAACCTGACTTTAGTCGGTGGGACATGAGACATTATTTCTAATGCATGTTGGATAATTGAGAAAGCCAATATTAAAAAGAAGTCACTACATCCTTCATTGATGATAGAAACTGTCGATCTAATCTTAATACTAAATCTAAAACTCCTTCTTCCTATTTTCCCCACAACCATAATCTGTGAGGTTAGTTGGACTGAGAGAAAGTGCCTGGCACAAGGTCACTCATCTGATTTACATGCCTAAGGTGAAACCAAATTCCACTTGAGAGCAGCATGCATGGATTCCTGGATAAGAATTTGCCATCAAACGTAAAGAAAACAATTCTCTGAAACTTTGAAAATAAAGAAACAATAATGACAATTCCAGAGAGGAATTTTTCTTTGTTTTACAGCTTTTTTGTATCGTAATTGCTAAATGCAATACTAAATGCTTAGTATCTAATTTTGGGGGGGGGGGTTTCTAAAGAGAAATGAGCTCGTCTTGTTGAGTTAAATTTTAGTCTTTTTTATATTAGGATCCTGGGATTGTTTTCTATTTGTGATTAGAGTTGAAAAGTGGTATGTTTATTGAAATGGGATATTCTGCTATTTGGGGTAGTTGTCACTGGAATGATTGGCATTTGGAATGGATTGTATATTGTCTTTATTTTTGTTAAAGTCACATATTTATATATTCATATATCCCACCTTTATTACATTTACAAATAACTCAAGGTGATGAACATATCCAATACACCTCCTTCCTCCTATTTCCCCCCACAACCACCACCTGTGAGGTGAGCTGGGCTCAGAGACAATCACTGGCCCAAGGTCGCTTAACTTGCTTTCATGGCTAAGGCATGAACTGAACTCACGTTCTCCCGCTTTCTAGCCTGGTGCCTTAACTACTGGACCGAACTGGCTTTTTTAGTTATGGTAGACTTTAAGCCTGGTTTGCTTACTGGAATTTTTTAAAATGACATTTTGCCAGTGGCTAAAAGTTGATGCATGAAGAATTGAGTTTTATAATTAATTTAAATATTTTAGCAGACTTTTTGCTGACATTTGGATAAGGATGATGTTACTTATTTCATTTGTTCCTAACAGATGGATTATGAGATAAAGAATTTTATATTTGTTAATTAGAAAGAGTAAAAAAAATATGAAATTGTTTGTACTGGTGATGAACGATGGAAGTTGCTTTCTTAAAAAGGAAGATTCTCTGCCTTTGTTTGTCGTTCTTTCGAAAATCTTAATAAAAATGATTGAAAAAAATTCTACTCTAAGTACAGCTTCACTTGTTAGGTGAACAAATTAGAAACATTATTTTGTGCTTCTTAAGATTCCTTTCCAAGTAACAAAAGAGAGCTGTGTTTTGTCAGGGCCAGCTTAAAGACATTTCAGTAATCATTATTCTTTCCACATTCTATTCAGTTAGTTTGCTCCAGTGATTGATATTCTTTCTCACCGATGTTGAATGTTTCATATTTTACATCACATTTGCACACTGCAGTTATTTAGGATCCATGTAGCTCTTCCAAACTCATATATTCATGTGGTTTCAATTCCTGTTTTCTTGAAAGAGAAGTACACTGCTGGTATTCAAACTTTCTCCATACTCCAAGCATTTATCCTGTATCCCAAAAGCTGTGGTGGGGCAGTGGTTAGAATGCAGTATTGCAGGCTAATTTTGCTGACTGCCAGGCGTTTGACGGGCTCAAGGTTGACTCAGCCTTCCATCCGTCTGAGGTTGGTAAAATGAAGACCCAGATTGTTGGGGCCAATATGCTGAAGAGAGGGCTGTAAAGCAGTATATAAATTTAAGTGCTATTGCAGTGATGGCGAGCCTATGGCATGCGTGCCACAGGTGGCACGTGGAGCCATTTCTGAGGGCACACGAGGTGCTGCCCTGTAAAAAAATGACCCAACGGGCAAACCGGAAGTGACTTCCAGTTTGCCCGTAGGGCTGTTTTTCGTCCTCCAGAGGCTTCAGGTGGCTTC
>JANHFT010005855.1:348538-364991 GCA_032467955.1 Pseudoxenodon macrops | reverse complement strand
ATTTTAGTTTTGTCTTTATTCATTTTCAATCCCGCTACCTCTCGATATTCTTCTAGCAGTTCCATGAGTTTCACTCCCGATTGTAATGGTTCTTCGAGTATAAAGACTAGGTCATCTGCGAAGGCTTGCAGTTTATAAACTTCCTTTCTAATTTCCAGACCTTTAATTTGTGCTTCTTTCCGTACTATCCTTGTTAATACTTCCAGGGTCAGAATAAATAATAATGGAGATAATGGACACCTTTGTCTGGTACCTTTCTGCATTTTGAAATTTGAAATTTTTGGTCGTATAATGAGAAGTTTCTCCATTTACTATTACTTTGGCTTCTTGTTTAGAGTATATCGCCTGAAACATGTTTAAAAATTTGTCGCCAAATTCCATGTACTGAAGTTGTTGTAGCATAAATTCCCATTTGACCTTATCAAATGCTTTTTGCACATCTAAGTATAGCAACGCCCCCTGTTTTCCACTGTGAATCTCATAATATTCTAAAACATCTAATATTATTCGTATATTATTTTTTATTTGTCGTGTGGGTAAAAAAACATTTTGATCACTGTGTATGAACTCTTTAAGAAATAATTTTAAACGTTCGGCTATTATTGATGTGAATATCTTGTAATCTGTATTTAGCAGAGATATAGGTCTATAATTTTTAATTAGTGTCCTATCAGAATTCTCCTTAGGTATTAATGTGATATTTACCTCTATCCATGATGGTGGTATCTTCGCTTCTTCCAACACTGCGTTATATACTTCAAGTAAAGTTTGTCCTAGGCTCTCTTGCAGTTCCTTATATAATTCTGTCAGGGCCTGGCGTCTTGTTATTTTTTTGTTTTTTGACTGCCTCTATTAATTCCAACATCCTTATTTCTTCCTTTAGCATATTTCTAATTTCTTCTGTGATTTTTGGCAATTCTGCTTTCTCAAAAAATTGTAATATTTTCTCTTCTGCACAACAATCAGTCTCTTTGTATAATTTCTCATAAAATTCCTGGACTATATTTTTCTTCCCCTCATTATGGTAGCATATATTCCTTTCTTCATCTTGTAATTTACTAATCCATCTCTTCTCTATCTGATTTTTCAATTTATATGCTAGCCATTCTCCATCCGGGTAGAGACAGCATCCAATCATGGTTGCTCTGCCAGTAATCCTCTAGGACTGAGCCACCAGGGCTGCTAGTAAGAAAGCAGCCAAGGAATCCAGATCTAGTAGGATTCCTAGGCCTTCCAATTCAGCAGAGAGGGAGGCTGAGCAAAGACACAAGGCCATTGAAAGTGTCATCACTAAGGCCCAGAAATAATCAGCTCATGGGGCACCATCTCAACTAGTAGAGATGTCTTTCTAGGATCATCCTCCTGCTTCTCCACCAAGGGAATTCCAGGATCCCTTTGAGAGCGTTCTACCAGGCACTTAGTCCCCAGATGAGGACAGGGAGCAGGACTCACCTCTACCCTTTGAGAGGGAGGCATTACTTGGGCCTATGCCTGACCCTGCCAGGCCAGATACAGTCCGGATTCAGCCTACGGGCCCCAGAAGAGCCCCAGCAGAGGCGACCTTCACCCCCACTGCAATGGGCCTTTGGTCGGAAGAAAGGCAGGGATCCCATGGCAGCTGTTATACCTCAGGCCATTCGGCAGGGGATAGCTGCAGGTGTACAACAGAAGACATCCTTGGGAATGGGATACCCCAGGGATCTGGGATACCACCATGGATGCCATTACTCTGCAGAGGTAATGTCACCAGCATGCGACCAGTCTCCAGGCCCTTTCAGTCTGGCTTCTCTCTATGGAGAGCACAGACAAGGGGAATTAGATTTATCTGATGATGAAGCCCTCCAACCAGACGTGCCTGTGTTTGTAGGCCTCTTTGAGCCCCCTCTTTTTCGGTCTTTACTATTCAAGGCAAAGAAGGACAGGACTTCAGGGCTCAGAGACCCTTCTCCTACAGACAAGGCCAACTACAGGACAGACAAGGCAGACAAGGGCAGAGGTACCCATCTAAGCAGTCTTTTCGGGGGGAAGGGGGCATCCCTACCAGCGCTCCTGATGAGAACCCAAGTAACTCCCCCATTGGTCAATTCGCCAATGGAAGGACTCCACATCGGATGCCTGGTTGAGGCAGACTGTGTCTTCCAGTTTATCTCTAGAGTTTCTTTCCACCCCCCACCCACCCGAGGTTCTTCATCCGGTGCTCAGTCTCCAGGGACCGGACAAAACGTCACCTCATGGAATTTGCCATAAGCCATTTCCTGGAAATTCAGGCCATTCAATTGGTTGCTCCGGACCAGAGAGGACAGGGATTTTACTCTCTGCTATTCATCATTCAGAAGGCCTCAGGGGGATGGAGGGCAATTCTGGACCTCAAATCCCTAAACCGGCACATTATTTATCATAGGTTCAAGATGCAGTCGCTTCTCACCATCCTAGGTGGAATCAGACACGGGGACTTCCTCACGTTCATTGACCTCCATGTTCTCAGACTTCCCGAACACAGACAATTCCTCTGTTTCTTCTATGTGAGGAATCATTATCGGTACAGGGCCCTTCCATTTGGTCTCTCCTCTGCCCCTAGAGTTTTCACCAAATTGATGGCCACTTTCACTAGCCACCTCCGGTCCATTCCCATAAGGATTCAATTTTATTTGGATGATATCCTTATACAGTCCAGTTCAGAGCAGCAGGTGAGGCAGGACCCTGAACTTACAATTCAGGCCCTGCGGGCCCATGGTTTTTCCATCAACAGGGCCAAAAGTCACTTGACACCATCGGCCAGATTGCGGCACCTAGGGGCCATCATTGACATGGTGGAGTCAAAGGTCTACCTCTCTCAAGAATGCCAAACCAGCCTGAAAAACCTGGCACTCCAAGTCATAAGAGATCGCACAATTCCCCTGGTCACTCTCTCACAACTCCTAGGGAAGATGGTATCCTGCATTTCCATCGTACCCTGGACCCGTCTACACAGCAGAGCTATTCAGTGGTTTCTCCTCCCTTACCAGCAGTCCGGCAGGAGCAATTCAAGATCCGAGGTTCAGGTCCTGTCGGAGGTACTTCATTCCCTGGAATGATGTACTTCGTAAGCAGTCTCCAGAGGATCCATATTCAAAGAACCTCACCATCTCACACGACTGACACCAGTCTTTTCGGCTGGGGAGCTCACCTACAGTCGCACATGGCTCAGGGTCAGTGGACACATCAAGACTTGACCCACAACATCAATTGGTTGGAACTCCATGCTATTCACCTAGCCTTCAAGACCTTCGAGCCATGGGTGTCGGGACATCCTGGTGCTAACTGACAATGTGACAGCTAAGGCCCACATAAACTGCCAGGGGGGAACACATGCAAGACCCCTTATGGAGGAGGCAGAACAACTAGACCTCTGGGCGGAAGCCCACCTCAGATCCATACGAGTGGATCACATACGTTCAAGCGGAATGGCTCAGCAGAACGTCAGTGGACAACGCGGAGTGGCGGCTGCACCTGTTGTTATTCAGAGACCTGACAATCCATTTCGGCCTCCCAACGGTCGACCTGTTCACCACCCAGGAAAAAACACAACTACCTCGGTTCTTTGCCAGGTTCATAACTCCGGGAGCGGAGAAGATAGATGCACTGTGCAGCCCATAGCCCCAGGACTGCTGTACGCCTTTCCTCCTCTGCCACTCATTCCCAGGGTCATCAGGAAGCTGTTGGAGGAGGAAGCAGAACTAATACTTCTAGCACCACAATTGCCCAGAAGACCTTGGTTTGCAGATCTGGTGAACCTATCGGTGTCCCGACCCTGGAGAATTCCCTGGGACAGGATCTCTCTCACCCAGGGGGCGTTGGTCCACCCAGAACCCCATTGGCTCCAACTGACCACCTGGTACTTGAGAGGATCTGGTGCTGACATCCCTATCAGAGTCATCCAGATGCTCCAGGACTCATGTAGAGCCTCCACCAACCACATCTACGACGCGTGGAAGACCTTTTGCCAATGGTGCACGAGGAAGGGATTGTACCCAATGGACGTTTCCATCACCAATATCCTCGTGTTTCTCCAGGATGATCTGGAGAAGGGATTGTCGCCAAATACCATCCAGAGGCAGGTGGCGGCCCTTTCTTCCATTCTGACATGCGGTTCTCTGGAGTCTCTATCTCAACATCCCTTGATTCGCCAATTCCTCAAGGGCACAACCAATCTCTGTCCACCTACTGTCCACAGGTTTCCCACGTGGGACCTGACTAAGGTTCTATCTGCTCTTACCAGACTACCATTTGAACCACTACGTGAATCCAGCCTCCGCTTCCTCTCTTACAAGGTGTCCTTTTTAATAGCCATTACATCGGCCAGACGCATATCAGAGCTGGCGGCTCTTTCCGTCCGATCAGATTTGTGCGTTTTCCACACCAACAGGGTGATTTTATGTTTGGACCCATCATTCATCCCAAAGGTCAACATCTGGTTCCACAGGGCACAGGAGCTTGTCTTACCCAACTTCTGCCCAGATCCCACACACCGCCTGGAATGCAACATGGCACACCCTGGACGTATGCAGAGCTATTCGTATATACATCAAGTGGACTGCCCTCCTGAGATGAACGGAATCATTCTTCATACCATTCCAGCCAGCCATGTTGGGCAGCAAGGTTACCTTGTCCACCCTGGGCAGGTGGATCAGGGCGTGTACCACCAAGGCATAAGAAACCCTACACCTGCCGATGCCGGGACGCAACACTGCTCATTCCACCAGAAGTGTAGCCACCATGGCGGATTGGGTCCCCCAAGCATCCATTGAGGAAGTTTGTCAGGTGGCCACCTGATCTTCCCCATTGTCCTTCATACGCCATTACAAATTGGACTCTTATGCATCGGCGGAGGCGGCCTTTGGCAGAAGAGTCCTTCAGAGAGTTCATGAGGCTAGAGAACCTGCAGACTGGACTACACCCTCCCAATAGGAATGCCAGCTTTGGTATATCCCATGACTGGATGCTGTCTCCGCCTGGATGGAGAAGGGGCGTTGGTCTTACTTGATACGCTCCTTCTCATTAACATGGAGATAGCATTCAGCTCCACCGTTTTCTGTCTGGTCCTTCTTTCCTGTTTTTTTTTTGTTTCTGGGTCTTTGTTCCTTGTTCTGTTTCTTGTTAGCTAGTTAAAGATGGTTATGAAACACATCAGTCTGCATATCTCCTTCATCAATAACTGGGGATAGGAGGAGGACACGTGTCATCAGAAAGTGCAGGCTCAGTCCTATAGGATTACTGGCAGAGCAACCCATGACTGGATGCTGTCTCCACCCGGATGGAGAATTATCATTTATTATACACATTTGCATGATATCACTGACATTTCCAGCTTACATGAACCAATTCTTTACTACAGAATATCTTATCCTTATTTTTAACCAAATTTCTCTTAAAATACTTCCCACATTTGCATATTGACAATGTCTCAAGATTAATGAACCTTGTTACCTCATTAGCAACTCATGTAAATAAAAAAATAATATAATCTTCAATACAGCTTAGGTAAACCCCTCTTTGGTCTATTTCTTAATATCATGTGATTAACAGGACAAGAAATGCCAGGAAAGTTAAGGATGGTGTTGCAAGATAAATATTAGAGAGAGGGGGGAAAGTGAGAACATCTATCCCTAGTGAGATGTAAGTAACAACCAAAAGACCAAAACAGAGCCCTCTTCTGTGAAGGAAAATTCTCTATCCCACATACTCCAACACAAGCCTAGTCATATACATCTTTGTAAAGGCTGCTCAGCACATTTTTTCTAGTGCCTGCCTTAAGTCTTGTCCTCTCTGCCTACAAAATATCTAAGCTGTCTTTCCATAGCAAATAACTCTTTGCTGTAAAGCCAGAGAAATAGCTGAAGCAAGTATCAGAATACAAGAAGGCAAAATGTGGTGACCCAAACTCTTGACAGCTACTTGAGACAACCTGCGTTACATCATTTGCATCATACTTGGCATGTAAGAACTCATCTAAAAAGGTCATAGAGGAAGTGTTCAAAGCAATCATCATGATTTGTTGAATGTGTATTCTTTTTGAAAAAGGAATAAGGTAAAAGACTATGTATTCAACAAAGCATGATATATTTTTCTATATTTTTTTCTCATTCATACATGCTATTTCTGTGAAAAAGTCAACCAAATGGAAAGTATTCCATGAAGTCAATATTCTAACATTCTCCTAACCAGGAAAAACAACAACACCCAACACTTGTCTGTTATCTAATTTGTTAGACAAATGCTTATAGAGACCCAGAGAGTCATGGCCAAAAGGAGGGATCTGACTCATAGTGGGTGAACGGAATGCTTCAGGTCACCGATCTCCCTGAAGCTCTTCCTCCATGTAATACAGAGCATTCCCCTAAAAAGTTTTATTGCTTTTTCTAATGAAAACACTACATTCCTGGGTCACTGTGATCTGGTTTTGACAAGTAACCTGGCTCTAAGATGGAATCTCTACTTGGGGAAGCGGGAGAGAATAGCTCTCCACAAGTGATGTCTGCATATCTCAGATTATTCCAACCTCCAGTTTCAAATCTGTCTGTCTTTCAATCCTATTATTCTTATATCTGCTTTACAAATAAAAAAATATGGAGATTATATATATCCTTGTACAGCTTTTTTCTATTCTGAACCACTTGGTTTTCCAAACAAATGTGCTGATTTAAAATTTGACTTTTTTACCTAAAACCTAAATTTAGATATATTAGATACAGAAATACACATGACTTTTTTGTGTGCCACAATTGCCAGCCTGTCCATGCCCACTAGCTCCCCTACCAATTATCAAAGCTATAGGGCTTAATACTGGAAAGGCCAATCACCATGAAAACAGTACTTGTTATAAAACGCCCTGTCTATAAACAGGACTTTGCTATGTTTTTAGCACAGTAATGTAATGATGCTTCTAATCTTTGAAATTCATAGTATTTGCAAATAACAGTATATCAATTATTCAGTGGGCTAGAATACAGTATGCTTGATCACTTCCACTTGGTTCAGGATTACTTTAAAACATATTTATGCCAAACTGCTTATGCCTGACTACGGGTCCTCAGGTTGCTAACCAATTCTTTCAATCCTTCAGACAGAATAATAAATCTAGCTTTACTGTATATGTAACATCCTTCAATTAGTTTGCCTAATACCCTCATTAAAAAATATGTTTCAAGGGAATTCTAACCCTTCCCCTCACATTTCCTAGCTGAAGATTTAACAGTGTAAACTAATTTTCACTGTTTGAAAAGAATATTCTAAAAAATATCAGAACAAATTGAAGGTTCAATTTGGGATTCCCTTTTACCCTGAAATGGACATGTGATACTTTTAATTCATAGTAGTTATTTTAAGATGACATCTGTTTGGATCTTTGCAAGAAATCCTAAGATTCAGTATATTATCTGATTTTTTCCTGTCATTCAAGATTTCTTCCTCTTCCTCTTGCAATCCAAGATATACTGCCTAAGAATTAAAAAGATGGAGGGGGGGGACCTCTGAATTTAATTTACACAGCAAGCACAGAAAACTTATTTTTTAATAAATGCTTAAAAAAATAAACTTTGGCTGTTAAATATCAGCGCGCACATATATCCAAAGTGTTGTTTCTCTCTAAATAACTCCTAAACCTTAATTATGTTAATACATTCAGAAATATTCTTCAAAAACTACCTTCTTCAAAAGCTTCCCCAGAAAATTTCAGTCTTATAGCTTTCCTCTTCTTTTTCCCTCAAAATATTTCTTGCCTGGTGAATAAGACTGCAATCATAAACTCATTTAACTGGAAGTACAATAAAATGTCTAAAAAGATGTCCATAAATTTACCCTTTTAATCCCTCAACCCTTTTCAAGATACATCATTTTTCAAGCAGAAACAAGTTGATTGGTAAAAATTTAAGCCTCAATATTTTAGAGCATTTCTAGAATCAATAAAACTACCTTCTTGCATTCCTGTTTTCTTGTGTATAATTCAAGCCACAGGATAACTGAAATAGTGGTAATATTTGCCCACAATATTTTAAATAAAATTTTCAAAAAATAATATATTGGGAATGCTAGGCAGATATTTCTTTTTTATACCAATTTTTATCCTATCCTAGTCTTCAACCCAAAGAGTTCCTAGGCTACCTTGTAAAAATCAGAAAGAAGGTAATTCCTGCCCACAGGCTTACAGATTAGTAATTGGGAAGAAAAAGAAGAGAAGGAAAAAAGACAGCTAAAAGTTCAGTAGGTAGTAATTTAATAGATAATGGAATTGAAGCACAATAAAGATCTGCTGATTTCTTTCTCTCTGGTAGCCTCAAGTGGTAGTTAGAAGAAATGCTCTATCGATAGTTATCTACTATTTCTTCTTTCATTCTGAAGGCATCAATAATAGAAACTGGCAGCTAGAAACTTTATTACACCTTCTTCTATAGATTTTTCAGGATTTATACTAGCAATCTGTGTTTATCTTTCTGAACAAAACTGACATGACAAAGGTTCTAGCTTATAGAAAAGGAGATATTTAATTATAATTCTATAGAACAACTCACATTTTAATCTATTTTGGTAATATAAATTATTTAAATGAAGTTTATCTACAAGCTATAGTTATCATGTTCTTGAAGAGCAACACTATTTTCATAAAATAGCATTAAGCGTTAAGACATTCAATTAGTTACTAATTATTCTGGCAGTGTTTAACAATTTCCATCATTCTCTAGAGTTAATAAACAAATTAGCAAAGCCTGCAGAACGTGGTTTCAAAAATTCTTTCTTTGCTGCCTGAAGATATAACTTATTACTGTATTTTCCTTCGGATAAAGAATTAACCTGTTGACTCTATGGGGGATGCATGAGGCGTCTCTGCTCTCCCCTTATGCTATAGCTCTGTGAAATAGCAAACAATATAACACCTTCTTTGCAGGGCTACACTGGCTGATATTTCTCTGGAATATTTTTCTCTGTAATGCCTGGCTGGATCTATCCCATTTACAGGCTTCTTCTGCCAGACCAAATTTGGTCTGTGCTTTCATTTTTCAAAGATATATCCGGCTGAAAGACAAAGTCCTGAGCTTTTCTTTCCAACATTCTGTCCGATTAGAAAGAATAAAGAGAGAGAAACAAAACTGAACAGTAAGCGTATATTAAAGCAATGATGGCACAAACAGCTGAAGATATTTGATTGAGCACCTCTTTTCAATGAATGCCTCAACAAGGGGATAATGTAGAAATGGTGTTAAGGAGAAATCCTACAAAGAATGTCTTCACTGATTCTTTCCAATCTTTCAACAGCAGCTCCACTTTTGTCATGTGACTGGAGAGGGCTTTAAGACACTTAGCCATATATCAAGCCGCTGCCTAGAATGAACCAGGAGTTTTTCTTGGGGGGGGGGGTTCCCCATTGCGTTCAGCTGGAACTCACCCATTTTCAAACCTAATCCTCCTTCTGCTGGGTTCTCTACTTTATTACACCTTCTTCTATAGATTTTAATGCTCTTTTCTTCTCTTTGGGTAAGTTATCCTGCTGATATGCGCTTAGACTGACAACAGTTCTAAAACTCTACACAATTTCCCCCCCAACATTTGGTTTTATGTGAAGAGACTAAAAAGTTAAGAAAAACATTATTTTTTCATATTATAACAAATTAACACTTTTAATCATTTGACTGTAAGGGTGGGGGTTTCTACTTAATTCTACCTGGAGATTCTAGGCATTACATTTTCATACCTGAACTTGAACATGAAACCATTGCACCCGAGTGAAAACTTAATTAGTCTCCAGACAATTCTCAACTCATAAAAATCACAAAGATAAGCTAAAGTAAAACACCACTTGCCATTTTTAGATCTGAGGTTTAAATACAGCAAGTATCTGAAGTAAATTCAAAACCATGAATATTATTTCCACTCCATGAAATCTCCTTTGGCAATTGGAAAACCATTGTCAAAAAGATATTGACAGTTGTCTCCTGTGGGAACAAATTCTCTCTCCCAATTTCTTTCAGAAGTATAATTTCACATTCATAGATGCATTTTAATTCTAAATATCCTGTAAATTTATTAAAAATATACAAAAATGCAGAGCTTTATTCAGTACATATCAGAATTTGCTCTAGATTTCTCTGAAATATTGAGTTCTGAAACTTGTATACATTAAGAAACCGACTTTGTTTTTCTTTTACTATTAGCACAACTGAGTACACATATATATTTACTGCAAAAGTTACAGAAAGATTTTCACAGGATGGACTATCATGAAATAATAAATTACAATGCTGACATTCAAAATGTGGGCCACATGTAAAAACTCAATAACAACTCGAACTAAGATTTTTAATAGGGTTTACTAATATCTTTGGAGCAAACCCTATACAAAACTAAGATATAAATCACACTGGTTTTAGTGAAACTAAATGAGATTATGTATTCTCAATTGTTCTATAGAAATCAAAAGACTACATTTTAGTTGGTTCCTGTCTAACATTTTTAATGTCCTTACATTAATTACAGAAATCTAGATAAAAATGCCTTTTCTCTGAATTTCAGAATTTGCATACTATTACATAGCAAAGTACTAAGACTTTGACTTGCATTTGGCATTAATGTCTTTAGAAAGCTGAATAGGATTTTTTCAGAAAAACAAAAAGGTCTTTACAGTCAATTGAAAAATTATTTATTCCAGAGTTAAACAATGATTTAGTAATAGTCTAGGAAAACCACATGATACAGAATACAAAATGTACATTTTAAAACCATTTCATATACATGCTAAATGCATGCTCTGCACTGAACATCAAAAATGTGCCCGAACAATTTGGTCACAGACTCCAAAAGAACAAAAGAAAATTAGTTTATCTTTATATATTACATTGGGGGGGGGGAGTATTCCTCCACAAATAAGCATTTTAAAATAACATACAGTACTTATATTACCACCACAGTTATTTTATATATTTCATAAGTGACAATTTTGTTATTAAAGATAGTCTGGGTTTAAGTTCAGTCTGCTGGCAGCTTTGCTTGCATTTACTAGTCCCCCACTCATCACCTTTCCAGCAATGTTTTCTTATTCTTGCAAAATATAATTCATGTTTACAATGAATATTACTTCTTCAAATTTTATGCTGGCAACATACAAATATTACAAAGCCTATATATCGGATTGTACATGATTGCCTATTTTTCCCCCTTACATAGAACAAGAGTTAGCCCGTTTTCTAGGAACAGGCTCTCGAACCACGCTGTCTTTTTTACATATACAAACTGAGCATATTGTTTCTGACAATCTCCAAAGTCCCAACCTAAAAACACTATTTGACAGACTATATATTACACAGTTACAAAAACTATTGCTAATAGCAAGCCAGGTAGTTACAAAAGAAAGTGCTGGATTTTCCAGCACCTTAGTGCTTTCTAGCATGAAATATATAATGTAGGGCAGCCAGAGCACATAAAACACACTGGTTATACGAAATAAAACCATAGCATAGCGGCTATCTGGGCTATGTCCAGTTTCTGCAGCAGTATCTACTTCATGACTAGGAAACCGAGCTCTCCTGTCATTTATCTCTTTGGTGTGCTGCCGGCAAATTTTGAATATGTGGAAATATGTAAAACAGATTATAAAGGCAGCTGGAGCATAGAGTAAGCACACAATAAATCCAGTAAAATAGGCGTTGGTGAGCCAAGAAGCTGCACACCATTCAAAAATGTCTCCATGATAACCTGGCTTTCCCCAACCAAAATAGGAAGGCAGGAAGATAAGTCCCGAGTACAGCCAAATCAAAATAATGCAGATCCTCAATCGACAGGGGGTGACCAACTGGTTATAGGAGAGTGGTTTTGTGATTGCAAGGTAGCGATCCACACTAATGAAAGCAAGGCAGGCCATAGAAACACTTTTCAATACAGAGATGACATACACAAAAATTTGACAGGTTAAGGACTCATGAACACCTACAGAATAGTGGAGCAATGACAAGGTAGGAATTAAGCAACTAATCCCAACAAAAAGATCAGCATATGCCATAGTCTGAATAAAGTAGCTGGTGGTATAATGATGCAAAAGTGGAGCACAGTGGATGACAAAAATTACTGTTAAGTTACCAGTAATAATTAAAAATGTTAGTAAGATAATAACAATAGTCTCAAGGATGCAAATGTCAATGGCATTATAATGTCCAAATCCAAAAGGGCAGGATAGATGCTGAGATACATTCTCATTACTATCATTCATATTCAGATTCTTCCATTCAGTCCATGTGACCTGGTTCAGTTTGTATTATTTGACAATATAGTCAGAATTCCAGTTACTAGCGATCCATTGTTCACTTGCTAATTTTTTTCTGTGCCTCAGTTTCTCCATGTAAATATTAACATTGCTTCTGAATAGTCAGCATTGAAATCTAGAAAGCAGGCAGAAAGGCCACTATCCAGCTTCTTCCTGTACTCCTTCCTTTCTCAGCAAAGCACAAGGCACTTTTAAACAAAGCCAATCATTCAACTACTTTTGAAAGGCAGAAATACAAAAATAGCAGGGTGGGAGGAAAAGAAATACACAATGTTGCAGTTAAAAATTCTAGAAGTACATTTTCCTGGGGAAGGGAGGAATTTTAAAAAAAGGAAGCCATGGTAAAAAATGCTCCATATACCATTTTTGAAACCAAATAACAGTAATGTTTAAGAACAATATGACTAAGAAATCCAGTTGTCTATTCGGGTATATAGTATCTTTTGGTTTTCAGATCATAATGTTCCTTGTATCATCTTAATCTGCATTTGTATGGATATTTTTCTGAGCACATGAATACAAACAATTTCATAGTCTTTGGTAACGTGTTAAGAAATATAGTTAAAATAGTAACTGATATATGGAGACTCCTGTCATCCCTTTGATGAATTAGATCTTCTCTGTTTAGTTAAGAAGATAAAATACAATAAAGAAAAGGCACACACTGGCATAGTGTTAAGAGTTTCAACAGCCAATTCAGTTTGAAACACGCTGCCGACCTTAATGTGAAAATGTCAGCAAGATAATCCAAGATTCTCACAGAACACAAAACTGTCTTGCATTTAATGTCAGGAAAAACAAAGTGAAATCCTTGACTTCTGAAATAAGGCTACAACTGCAACAACATAGGATCATTATAGTGAAGTTCATAGCTCTGTCCCAGTCACTTCTCACCTCTATAGCAATCTCCATATTTTTTTCATATGCTCAACACAATGCTATCATTGACTCTCAGCTACATATTTCTGAGAAGCTAATGAAATGTTGATTTAACAAGAAAAGCTGTCATGGTACAGTATTATTCCATTTATTTTCTGGATTCATTTTCTCAGTTGCTGTGTATGTATTTTCTTTAGTAATTAAATAACCATCTGCTTCCAAAGGCTTGTATGATGTGGCAAAACATTAACATATTCATTACATTTGCAATAATGACACATCCATGGGTTACAAAAGTTCTTTCAATACTCACTAATAAGCAGGCATTCGATACATGCAGCACTCTTACTTTCTAACCTATCTCTACACAAACCAAATGCATTTTTAATTAAAGATCCAAAGAAAAGCAAATCATCCAGTCTTAAAAAAATTAAAATCCAAAGTAACTTCAATTTTATATTAAAGCTCAGGTGAAGGGCTTTTTTTTCCCCCTTTTCCTTTTTTAAGTCCTGGAATCACACTTGTGCTATTTAATAGTCCATGGTGTGGAATTCCTTTCATGAGAGGGAGAATAAGTATTTTCTCTGCTCCTGCTGCAGCAATGGAATAGAAGGCATCCTTTTCTAAGTTTCACGCCTCATGTTCCTCATCACCACGAAGTGCTGAAAATCCTTGTTTTAATGCCATCCATAACATGTTGCCTGTGATACGCTTCCGTAAGCAGTCCAAACTACTATAAAATTAATACTGATTGCATTCTGTTCCCGAAGCAATAAGAAAGTGTATTTTGGTAATACACTAGCTTTTGTCTCAAAATGAGGTACAGATGCTATCCTCTTTGCTTAAAGAGTGCTCTTTCTATTCTTTACATGTTTCCTTGTGATATTACAGTTTTCACCCTAAGTCTGCCCCTCCTCTTCATTCTTAGCTGATGCAGAAAAACTCACCATCAGGAAGGTGACTCGGTCCTTCATTCCCAGTCAAAAGCACAGCCAATGGCTATTACAGCTGAAGCTGTCACTAGGTAACAGTTGCCAGGCACAATGCTAGCTTATACCCTTCCACAGCAATCCATGAATAAGGATGACAAGGGAAGATAATGAAAATGACCACCCAAATTAATATATTACAAACTGTAGGAAAAGAGACGTTTTTGTCAGTTACATTCTTCCAATTAACAAACCATAAAATATTCATTGGGGTAACACTACAATGCTCCATCACCAAAGCCATTTTTACTTAACTATATACCAGAACAGCACCAGTTAGCAAGTCAAAGTAATTTAATTCTTACTGACAAGAATTGTCTATTAATTATTAAACTCACAAAAAAGATAATAAAAAATTCCTGTAGTCAACTGACATTTCAAATATGGGTCATTATAACAACCATAACAAAGGCAAACATGTAAAATGTACTGCCGTATAAAAACATCCATTCATTTATTTCCATGAATGCATATGTTAAATAATAATAATCAAATTCTCAATGCATTCTACATTTCAAATTTAGATTACTATATATTACCCAAATCTACAGAAACTTAATAGCACTATAAAATTGTTATCAGTAGTAATAGCCTAGTAATTGCATCATTAAAGATCCTAAAATTATACCAAATGCAGGATTTGTTTGGTTTCTTGAAAGAAAATGCTCTGATGTTAAATAACTGTATTGTTTGCCATTATTGAGTTGGTAACATCTTCTATTTTATAAATAGACTAAATATGAGTGAAGTGCTGTGTTCCAAATACTTCATTTATTTTATTTCTATTTTTAAACAAATATTATGGCTAACCATCTTACAACAGTGACTCCCAACAAATTAGGATTAAAACAACGTGGTCCCTAACATCTAACGTACACAATATGTCTGAAGCTGGAAAAACACATCAACAGCTCACCTAATCATCTGGCCCAAATACCTGGGGAAAAACAGGTATTTAGAGCCTCAATAAAAGGTTAACATGGTCAGGGTCATCTGCATCTCCAGGGGAAAATGCTGTTCCACAGGGAAGGCATGATGTCTAGATCCAACAGGGTGGTATTGTTGGGTTGAAGGGACCCAGAACATGTCCTCCCCAATAGACCTGATGGGAGGGACAGAAACAATAGGGACAGATAGTTCCTCGAAGAGCTTGGTCATATGCTATGCAAGTGACTATCGACACCTTGAATCATACCTGTAGATCTATATATTGTATGGTTTTGTGTCACATACTTTGTTACCACTTTCATCATCTCATTCTCATATACCTTCTACCTTAGACAAAAAACTTCACATACAATATTTAGAGAAAATCCTTTGATGTAGATCAGACTTTCCAGGAAGATACCCTGCTTAAAGGAACACTCTCATGGTCTGGAAAATGTGTTATATAGTGTTGTTTCCACTGGGCATTCCAATATTTATTCATTTTGCTTGAAAACTGTATAGCCTCAGTTATCTACCTTTTTATCATGTATTATTATTTTTATAAGTTTAATTTTAAGATTTGTTTTATTTTAAGCTAGTTTAATTTATTAAATATTTAGCTTTATTTTATGGTCAGCAAGTTTCAAAGGAATTCAGTTAACAAAGCATAAAACTTGATTTTACGTTTTTCCCCTTGAGCTAGCATCCTCAAATAATATTTAATGTTTAGATTCTATAGGCTGAAAACATCATCCCACCATATATATTTGACACTTTGCAATATTTCAGGGTATTTTGACAGATAGCGGTATTACTGATTACTATAATTCAACTACAACTCTGGAATGGACGTTATTTAGCAACATATATTTAATTAAACTTGATGCCAGAAAAGAAAACTGTCTTTTGTACCCTTTAGAAATCCTCACTACACATAACCCTAGAGAACATGCAGATTATAGATTACATCTTTTTCAACAAGTAATGACATCACTGCATTTATATAAAAAAGGCCTGTGTAAATATTTATGTTGAGGAAGCAGTGCAATTAATAATTTATTTAAATGTCTTTCTACAGTGTCCAACAACTATTCCATTTAGGAAAGATGTTACCTGTACTACATGCATTAACTCAACTTTGAGATTTGATATATTCAGAAGTTTATACTATTTTAAAGTTTATCCTATCTCATGGGAATTGGCATCTGGATAAACAAAGTGGATATTCAGTACTTTACTTACAGTTAATATAGAATAGAATAACAGAGTTGGAAGAGACCTTAGATGTCTTCTAGTCCAACCCCCTACCTAGGCAGGAAACCCTACACCACTTCAGATAAATGGTTATCTAACATCTTCTTTAAAACTTCCA
>JANHFT010005855.1:309253-320608 GCA_032467955.1 Pseudoxenodon macrops | reverse complement strand
CCTGCCTTGGCAGGGGGTTGGACTAGAAGACCTCCAAGGTCCCTTCCAACTCTGTTATTCTATTCTATTCTATTCTAAAGTATTTTGGACAGATATATTTGGACCAATGGGCTAATAAAATCATTTTATTTTTATTTTTGGAAGCCTGCTGCATTTGGTATATTAGAAATTATTTAGGACATCTACAGCTTCACATCATTTTGTACCATTATTGGTTTTCTTTATAGGAGGAGGAGTTGAATTTTGTTTTTCTGCTCTCAGGTTGACAACATTTTAGCTAGGATTGTCCTAGCTAATCTACATAAATTTGATAAGGTGATGAGAGCTACAGTACTTGAAAATCATCATTAAAAATCTTTTAAAGGGTTTTCTAAGGAACCATCTCTCCTGGGTTAGTCCACCCCATTTACAACTCTCAGAGAAGAGATGGTGCAAGTAAAATCAGTTAGGAACCTACATCTGGTGGCTCCCAGGTGGGTGTCTGCTGTGGTCCCTGCCATATGGAATATCCTTCCCCCTGAAATTAGAATGGCCCATCCCTTTTGATTGTTTAAAAAGCCCTCAGGACCTGGTTATGCTGACAGGCCTGGAGCGCCAAGGGAATCTGAGATTTGATGGCTTTATTGCTGAGAGCCATTTTTATCTTCCCTTTGCCCAGAGTTAGTATTTTTGTTTTTATATTATTTATTACTGTGGCTTTTTAGATTAGCTTATTGTTTTATTTACTGTTGTATACCGCCTAGCGTCCCCCTTTGGGGGACATTCGATAAATAAACAACTATGGAATACAGCAATCAGCAATTAATGAGGGCAACTATACCATTACTACTAAAGAATATTCTAGAAGCATAACCATTTTCTGCCTTCATGAAGAAAGAAACAAAAGTATTTCTAATTCTGATTCCAGAAGGCTATATTTGGGGTGAGAACAATGGATTTTTTTTGACAGTCATTAAATCCAAAATGAATATTATCACATAAGCTTTAGCCAATTACACTAGAGAATTATTACCATATCCAGTAAGTGCATGTCACTGTTTTTGACATTTCGACCTGGACTTAGCAGCATTCCAAAGCACCTGCAATCAGGATTAGTGAACACAAGAAAAAGTTAAGTTTAAAACACTGAATTGTATACTGATATTACAGAATATAATTTTCAATTTAAATAGGGGAAACCAGTCCAATCCAGGTCCTATCAAGACAGTCATTTTAGTGACTGTAGTCTGAGGAATACACAAAATGTTTGGAACAGTGAAACCTACCGGTAATCAGTTGTCTATTTGACACTGACAATACCATTGGTAGGAAAAACTAGAATAACTAACCTGACTGGCTTTATCTAGTAATTTATCTTGTTGGAAAGGAAAGTAATTGAATTCAGAAGTCAAACTTACTCCGAGGTTCCATTTTGGTTTGCAGGCAAGCAGAATACACAACAAAGATTTAGGCCAGTTAAATGCTAGTTAAATACAAAGCTAGCAAAAAAACCAAAAAACCTATATGCTTCCAAGGGCCCTTTCTAAGATTCAGAATGCAGCTGAACATTACTGAAATTATACTCTGAAGGAGCTTCTTTAGCAAAAGAGAAATGTAGCAATTAGAAGAAAATCCGAGCACAATCATTCAGACCACATCTATTAAGTATCCTATGTTTGATTACAATGGAAAGACAACAAATGAAAACAATGCATTAGGACTGTATACTGCCTCAGACTTTACCAAAAAGAGGTGCTCCAAAACAAGGAGAAGGAAAATATGGTACTTGTTTGCAACTTCATAAAGCATCTGTATCTAGTATTAGGATTATGGAACTGCTGTGAGGAGACTTCCATTGTAGCTACATGGTTTTGAAAACCAACAAAGTTGCTTAATTAGCTGCAGACAAGTACTGCATATTTTAATTATATATTTAATTAATGTATATGCTGCCCATTTTATCAATGACAACTCTGGACAGCTTATAAATACAGAAGTACAAACATTACAATATTCAATAAACCAAAATTAAATAACAATCTGTATTGGATTCATCCATATTAAATCCAAAGCGCTGCACAGTTCTACCACTTACGTATCTAACAAAAATTGCAAATGTAAACTTCATTTTGCAGTTGAATCAAAAGACAAACGGTAACTGTCATTTCCTTTAAATTTTAATTTTGTAGAAATAATAACACTACAATCTTTGGGCAATAGGAAAACCATAATATGGGGTACTGAGCAGTTGCCTATTTCTGCAAATATTGCTTTTGAATTTTATTTTCTGACAGGTCACTGACAGCTATTCTTGCTCTGCATTTGCTCTGGAATATTCCATAACTGGTCTTCCAATACAGGCAGTGTATACTGATGAAGAATAGTGTAAACCAGGGGTTCCTGGCACAGATTCGCAGTATACCAGCAACTGGTCCGATCAAATAAGTGAAGCCCCATCCACAGGATGCAGGCAGCACATAAAACCACGGCCCCTCTATTCCTCAGAAAAACCTTTCTCCATGGAACTGTCCCTGCTGCCCAAAAGAGCCACTGGTGTAAACTACCTGAAGGACTGTATTTTCACATGGTTAATCCCCTCAAACCACTAGATTGAAAAATATTTCAGAGTTTTCCTTAGATTACTGTCTTTAAACACAACATTCGGAGCAATGTAAATTAATATCACAAAATCTATGACAAGTTGCAGCATTTACATGATGACATCATCATGCCCTTGTCATTTGTTTCCTTTCATGCCTATTCAGTTTTCTTTCTTTCCTGATCTCTAATAAGTAAAAGAGCCTTTGCACCTTGTTACAACTGAGAAACAGATTGGCTTATGTCTTTCTGTTTTTAAAACTTGGGGGGAGCCACCTTAACTTTGGACCTGAATGTTAGATGAAACCCAGCAGCAATTGCTGATGAATGCATCCAGTCTACAAGTATCCCAAATTATGGAGTTTTTACTGTTGTTTTGATGGATCAATATGGCTACTATCGCAACATGAACATCGTTAATGTCTATATGAAAAGCTTAGACAAGACTAACTTGCTTAAAAATTTGTCACTGCAGCATATTCAATATTTCAGTTAAGCTCAGCTGGCAAATTCCAGTTTGTGACCCCACAGTAGATTTGGTTCATAAGGCAGTGGCCAGCAGTAGGATCTTCCCAGTGGTGGTAGATAATTACTAATTATTACGAGATGCTTAGCTGACATTAATTTATCTGAAAACTACATCAGGCCATAATATATTTTAAATTTGCTGTTTTGATTTATGTTTATTGTTTTAAGTATTGTTTCAGAATAGGCTCAACTTCCAATTTGGTGCTGGAAGGTAGAAAAAGAATATTTTACTTTCTAGGATGGGAAGATAAAGAATCCATATTCTTACAGGATTTCCTTTCTATAAAAGTTCAGAAAAACTGTAATTAAATAGTATTATTACACATGATCCTCATTTACTGGCCATTTGTTTAGTGACTATTTGAAGTTATGGTAGTATTGAAAAATAACTTTACAGACAATTTATGACCATTTGCAACCTTCTCAGTGTCCCTCACTCACATGATTGTCAGTGTGCACTATCCTGTGACTGCCCTGTTTTTTCCCCCTGTCATTTTGCTTAGCAGCAAAATTGTTCATTCCAATTAGTCATTAAGCAAGGACTACCTGTATTAAAAGTCAGGGGGAGTGAGTTATAGTTAAATACAATGACATTAATAACTAGGCTCCTGAGGTTGTTGTTCAGGAAGGAAGTGTGAGAAGTTAAAATAAGTTTCCTAACAAAGGAGCCACAAAAATTTATCTCTTATTTTTTTGCAGATTGTGTTTGTGCAAAACATGCCTGCCAAGAAATAGGGCAAAAATAAGAAAAAAATTAACCAACTTATAATTTATAACTATCCCTTTTTATACAAACATGATTCTGGGTACAAACAAACCTGATCTTAAAAAATACATTGTTACTAGTCCACATTGATGCATAAACAACTATAACAATCATCTATCAAACAGGTTTTCTGAGTGCAACATTCTTGAAAAAATTAAGAGAAAAGCAGTAAGAATCTATCTGTAATATGAAACTAAACACTGATTTCAAATCTTATGGAAAGACTGCCATCTAGAGGAGATAGGTTTTAAAAGCAACAATTTTGTTGCTTTAATTTTTTTTAATTTTTTTAGTAGACATGAATTAGGATCCACAATTTTCAGATAGCTTTTTATTTGTTTAATAATAAAGCAATTTTATTCAAATTTTATTTTATTTTACAGGAAAGCAAATTCAAACTTTCTCCATTTCAAGATTCCATCTTGGAGAGGGAAAAAGTACCTTCCTCACTGAAAATGGGAGCTTTAGGATGAGCTCCAAACAATTTAAAACATGAGAAAGACTTAGATAATATTCAGCATCACTAGAATCTAACACATTCAGGATCACACTACACAGCTATTTTTACAAAAAAGAGAACAGTGAAAAATTAAGTCATAAATCTCAGGTATATTAATTTAACCTGGATATAATCTGCATTAGAACAATTATCCACAACAGAAGAAATATTTTAAAGTCAAAAATCTATCTTTAATAGTTCTTTATAGAATATGAAAAATGTTCTAATAAATGGATCATATTTCAAGAACTCAATATTTGCTATTGGCTATTATAAAACTTTCATAAATAAGATGTGTACTAAAATGTATTTCTTTCAACCTTAGCAACCCCAAAACATTTCAAGATAGGTGGTTTTTTTTTTAAAGCATACAAACACTTTAAAATATAATGAATATCAATAGCAAATATTAAGACAGACAACAGAAGTTGGTTGACAAAGCTGTTAAAACAGCTTGCTGAAGAATAATGCTAGTTTGGTACTCCAAATTAAGCTTTCATGTGATTTGTTTAATCTTGGTTTAGCCTAACATGTGAACTTAGCCACTATCATTTGTAAATCATAGTTTATGATTTGTAAATCATAGTTGATGGCTTGCCTTTGTATGTGAACCAAACTGCTTATGCCTATTTCAGCAATCATGATTACACTGAACTATATTAACCTAAATTGTTAACCAAGCATTTGTAAAAGAATCAATGTAAGTGATATTATTACTATCCAAATACTAAATACTAAAAATTCAATAATAATGTTACACTTATTAAGAAATAAGAATCAATACAGGAATTTCAAGATACCTTCATAACAGATAAAATCTTACACAAAGTACATTTTAAGTTCTGTATTCGATACACTTTAAATGATCCAACGACTAGTATTGTATTATCAAGAAGCTGGAAAACAAAATCTAATAATAGGTAGAGGAGAGAGAATCTGTTGATAAAATCCATGATTTTTTTATGCTTGACCTAGGAGCCCCTAAAGCCAGAGGTTTTATTTATAGGGAGGGGAGTACAATGTCTTTTAAATCAAAAGTTATACAAGACAGCTTCGAATCAGTGGCTGGAATTTTAAAACAATGCAAGCTATGGATATTCAAAATGAAGAATGGAGCAGCAATTAGAACATATGCTTACTATTAAACTTTTCAAGGAAAAGGATATAAAAACAAAGCTTCAGAATATATTCAAGAAGAAATATTGAAGGGATGGTGCCAAAAAAATTGCACACATTTGGGATCCTTGTCCTGTTCCTGTTGGCCTATGAACAGAACTGTCATGGTGTGGGCCAAACAAGGTTAGGCAGGTTCATACAATTCATACAATTCAGACTTCAGGTTCTCCTTTACTTACGACCAAAATTGAGTCCAAAATTTCCAATTCTAAGCAAGGCAGTTATCGAGTTTTGCCCCATTGTACGTCTTTTTTGCCACAGTTGTTAAACAAATCACTGTAATTGTTAAGCGGTCGTTAAGTGAATATGATTTTCCCCATTGACTATGCTTTTCAGAAGCTGTCTGGGAAGGTTACAAATGGTGATCCTATGACACTGGGATACCAATACATGCCAGTTGCCAAGTGGCTGAATTGTGCTCACATGGCCATGAGGATGCTACAAAAGTGTGAAAATCAGTCATAAGTCAATTTTTTCAATGCTGTTATAACTTCAAATGGTCACAAAACAAATGGTTGTAAGTCGAGGACTACCTGTATATGGTTTAGAACACTAAAGATATACTTGCAGATAAGCCAAGAATTTTTAGTGGCAAAAATGTGTCCAGTTTATGCAGAAATGGGCTTCTTCACAAGTATATACGATAGGTTTTTTTTTCCCTCAGCTTTTTACCTATATATCTTTCTGTATAAGCAGAGCTTTGAATTTTTAACTAAAATACTTTGAAAAATCTGCCATCTGCAGATAAGCTAATTGTGAAATTAAAACCTATGAAAAGGGGCGTTGGACTTACCGGATACGCTCCTTCTCGTGGAGGTGGAAACAGCAGCCAGGAATGGTTGCTGACCCTCTGAAGCACCCGCCTGCCAAATGCAGCCTCAGCCAAAGCAAACACATCCAGCTTATAATGGCGGATGAACGGCGATGCCAATGCCCATGTAGCCGCTCTACAGACCTCCTCTAAGGAAGCCTGGGTGGACCAAGCAGCTGATGTAGCTGCGCTCCTAGTGGAATGAGCTGTGATCCCCCTAAGAGCAGGTAAAGCTTGACTATGGTAAGCCCTAGCAATACAGGCTCGTAACCATCAGCCGATGGTTGCCGAGGAGACCTTCTGACCCTTATGCTCTGTGTGAAAGGACACAAAAAGGGACTCTGATCATCTGAAGGAAGCCGTATGCTTGATATAGATGTGGAGAGCCCTCCGCACATCCAGCGTATGCCAAGAGCACTCTAAGCGATGAGAAGGATCCGGGCAAACATTTGGAAGGATCAGCTCCTGAGCCGTAAGGAACCACGAATTGATTTTGGGAATGAAAGAAGGGTCAAGGCGTAAAACCACTCTATCAGGGTGAAATATACAGGGGTCCTGCCTGACAGACAGGGCTCCAAGTTCAGAGATGTGCCTAGCTGTTATAATGGCGACTAAGAAGGTGATCTTGTAAGAAAGCAAACTAAGACTGACCTCTGTGAGAGGTTCGAATGGGCCTCTGGTTAGGAAATCCAACATCTTGAAAAGATCCCAGGTGGGCAACCTATGTACTACAGGTGGTCTCAAATTAGTGGCTCCCTTGAGAAACTGCTTAACCCTCGGGTTCTGGGACAATGGCTGCCTGGAGCCCCCTGACAGAACAGTGGACAAAGCAGCCACTTGACATCTAAGGATGTTAGGAGAAAGGCCTTTCTCTAAACCTGCCTGGAGGAAAACCAATATATCAATAAGGATGCGTCCGTGGGGATAAGCCCCTTCTTGGAGTACCATTCACAAAAGGTCTTCCACATGGAGTCATATATGCGGTTCGTGGATGCTCTGCGAGAAGCCTGTATGGTCGCAATGCCACTCAATTGCCAGGTGGTCAGTTGCAGCCACTGGGGCTCTGGATGGAACAATGCCCCCTGGCTGAGAGATATCCTGGCTCGAGGGATTCTCCAGGGGTGATGCACCGACAAGTTCACGACGTCTGCGAATGAAGGACGCCTGGGCCAATGAGGGGCAATGAGGATCAGCTCAGCCCTCTCCACCAGCATCTTCTGGATGACCCTTGGGATCATCGGAAGTGGAGGAAATGTATAAAGAAGGCCGGGAGGCCATTGACAGTGAAGGGCGTCTGTACCTTCTGCCCCCGGTGTGTTGAACCTGGTGTAGAACCTCTGAAGTTGGTGATTGTGCCTGGAGGCAAACAGATCCACCGCTGGATGGCCGAAGTGAACTGTCACCTCCCGAAACAGCGAAGGATCCAGCTGCCATTCTGCCTGATCTATCAACGACCTGCTGAGCCAATCCACTTGGGTGTTTGCTGACCCCGAGATGTGAGAGGCCCGGATGGACTGTACATGACTCTCGGCCCACAAGCCCAGCTGTTCGGCCTCCTGCATGGACTGGGTCCCCCCCCAGGTGGTTTACGTGGGCCTTGGCGGCCACATTGTCTGCCAATATAAGGACGTCCTGGCCCGCGACCTCCTCCTTGAATGACAGGAGAACCAGATGGATGGCCCTGAGCTCCAACCAGTTGATGTTGTGCTCCAAGTCCTCCGGTAACCACCGGCCCTGGGCCATGGATGACTGTAGGTGCCCCCCCCTCAACCGAAGAGGCTGGCATCGGTTGTCACAATCAGGCGGTTCGGCTCCCTGAATCCTGAGCCCTTGGTAATGGACCGGGACATCCACCACTGGAGTGAGCAACACACTTCCCGGGGAATTCGTACGGGTAGGATGGAGGTGGCCCGTCGAGACCGTTGGAATGGGAGAAGGAACCATTGGAGCGGTCTGCTGTGAAGACAGGCCCACAGGATGATGGAAAAACAGGACACCATCTTGCCCAGAAGCTGGGACAGCTGTAGAGGAGATCCTCACCTGTCCCTCATCATGAGGGACGCTAATCCCTTGATGCTGGTTTGGCGGTCTTGGGAGAGATAAACCTTCAGCTCTATTGTGTCTGTGATGGCCTTCAGATGGAGGAGCCGAGTGGTGGGAACCAGGTGACTCTTGGGAAGGTTGATTGAAAACCCGTGACCTGTATGGTGGTGTGCAGATCCCTCCTGGCTTGAGATGCCGACCGTGAGGATCAGGACGTCATCCAGATATACCTGGACCCTTATGGGCAGCGTCCGGAGGTGGGCCGCAATCACCTTTGTAAAGACCTGGGATGAAGGATCCGACACCTCAGGGTCCTCCTCTACCATAACTTCCTCTGGGGGAAGGGATCTTAAGCATTTGGAACCCCTGGATTCCCCTTTTTGCTTTTTGCGATGTAAGCCAGAGGCGATGCCCTGCTTAATGGCGGCTGATATCAAGGCCTTCATGCTGCGTGGGCTCATAGAGCTACTGGACTGATCGGGCCTGAGGCCTTTGGGGAAGAAGCGGCTTCTTGTTGAGAAGGACCCAGCCTGGCCTGGAGTTGTCCAGGTTCAATCACTGATTCAGGCTCTGATAAAGGACCTAAGGGGGAGCCCCTTTCCTCATTGTCTTCAGAGTCCTCCGGCTCTTGCAATCCCCAAATAAAAGGGGATTGGCAACTAAAGGTTCAGAAACCTGATCCATAGAAACATCCAGTGATAGGGAAGGACCAAATGCATCCTCTTCAATAACAGGGAGGAGGCTGGATTGGTGTGCTACATCTATAGCTGAATCCCTTGAGCTTTTACTCTTCCCCTTACGAGCCTTAGAGGCTTTGGCAATAGCTCTTTCAATTGCTTTATGCCTCTGCAGTTCTGCCCGTTTCGCCGCTTTGGAGGCTCTGGTGGATTGGTCAGACCTAGTTTTGCCAGAGGAAATGCCCTTTTTATCTGTTGCCCCCGAGGCAGAAGAGGATTTGTAGGATGAGGACATCCTATTTAAAAAGGGCAGGCACAACAGGGAAGGCAAGGCTGGAGAATGGGGCTGGATCCCAACCGGAGAACAACCCCCGCAATACAAATACCTTCCACAGATTGGAGCTGCTATGCTGACTAAAAGCTTTGCCGATCTGATTCTAGCCATGCGGCAAGAAAAAATGGCGAACGGGACCAGTAGCGCCACCTGAGCAAGCGCCAGGAAACTCACTCCCGTAAGCGCCTCTTGTAATACTCTGGCAGCCTGTCTTCTGGCCTCAGTGCTGCGGAGATACACGTGGGCGCTCCAAAAGGAGGAGAAATTCGATCTCGCCGAAGAAACCTCCTTTTTCTCATGCCAGGTTGGTGGCGCGGAGCCAGAGGCTTGTGACCGCAAAGGGGAGGAACTGCTTTCCTGCAGCCTCCTAAAAGAGCTCCAATTTCAGCGGAATCAGGCTGAATCGCCCTCCATGCTGCTGCAAATCTGACTACAAACTTTAAAGTGAAAAACTAACTAAAAATTAAATTATCAAATTTGGCCAAAGGCCCCTGGCCACATTGCCAGGAATGGGAACTAATAACTACATGTCTAGTCCTGGCTGGACTGAGTCAAAAAAAGCAGGAAAGGAGAGCAGGAAGGTGAATTTAAAAGATTGCACACTTAGTCCTATTGGCTAGCAAGACGAAGTTAACCCATTCCTGGCTGCTGGCTCCACCTCTATGGAGAAATAGACATTTATTACACATTTCTGCAATGCATCAGTTCAGTGCAATTCCTAATTGATCATGCCAAAACTCCTTGAGAATATTGCTTTCTCATCTTTTGATAAAATTAGCATTCTTCAAGAGTACAGATCTAGCATTTAATCGATAAAAAGATAAAGATAAAAAAGAGAGTCCCCAATACTGCACTTACTGTGTAATTTCATAAATGCAAGAAAAAGAAGTAAAAGTAACATCTGGCTATGAGATTACAAAGCTATGAATAAGATCATTCTTTTCCCCACATCTTGCCTACTATTTCCAAGTGAAAAGTGAAATAACTAGAGTATTATAAACAGACCAGATGTATTTTATATACACGAACTCCATTATTTAGCTTTATTATGTCCAGTTTTAAGGAACTGTATTGTACAAAACAAGAAACAAATAAAATCTGTAGAAGAACGGCCTCAGGGTGGATATGGTAGCAATCGTTAGATATTCAAATATCTGCTATACATAGGAGGGACACACTTGTTCTCTGTTGCTCTAAAAAGGGTAGAACCAATACCAATGGACTGAAATTGCAGAGAAGTAGATTCAAGCTAGATATTGGGAGAAATTTCCTGATAGTAAGGCTGTCAATCAGCATAATAGGTTGCCTAAATATGTGGCATGTTGTCTTTCACTGGAGATTTTCAAACAGACGTTGGATTGCTGTCCAAAGTGCTTAAGAATCTTACACTAAGGAGGGATTTATTTGGACTGGATGATTTCTCAGGTACCTTTCAACTATATGCTTTCTATTCCAATTATCTGAAATCTGAATTTTTAGTTAAAAAGAATTTAGGAGAAAGATTTTCCAGTTTTATAATTCAAGCTCTTTATTAAATACTGTAATTATTTTTATTACTAATTTTGCTGTAGCATTTAGTGTACTGAACAGTTTTAAAACAAAGTCCTAATTTCCAGCCTCAATTTTAAAATTATAGGTACTTTCTTCAACTACTTCTGGTTGAAGAAGGTACCAATCATACTTAAATACAATAGGTGATGTTGCAAAACAGTATATACATTATTTAATAATTAACAGTATTTTTCCACATCTTATTGAACAATATTAGCTAATACTATCAAGCTTAAGAAGTCATAGTTCATCTCTACACTCTGTTGCTGAGATTGCAGCTAAAATATTGTGTCTCATTCTGCCCACTGCATTTTTTTAAAAAAACACAGAAAAACTGTAGCATGCCCAAAGGACAGGTGATAAGGAGCTGGAAAGAAAATGTATAAGAACAGT
>JANHFT010005855.1:285784-298434 GCA_032467955.1 Pseudoxenodon macrops | reverse complement strand
AATGACATGGTATATTGTTTTGAGTGTGGTTTACTCAATCTCTTTACCTTTTATAGGATTAAGATTAAAGTCAGATTATGGATACTTCTAAAGTTATTAATAAACTCTTTTTACCACTGTATATTGATAATCTTTTTCAGGTAGTCCTCACCATAGATGCACAATTTGGACCAAAATTTCTGTTTCTAAGCAAAGAGTTGTTAAGTGAATCACACTTGATTTTAAAACTATCATTGGCCATCATTTTATTACTATATTGAAAAATATTTTCACTATTCTGTTTTTTTCTAATGCAATTTACTTATGTTAGCTCACATATGGGAACCAGGACTTGCAAAAGGATGTTGTTTTTAAATTAGTTCCTGAGGACTACAAGAGCATAATTTGTGTGTTTAATAGACAAGCCAAGAACCAAAGAAAGTGAAGAACATCTAACACACAGAACACAGAATCACAACTAGCTGACTTCTCTTTCTGATCTCCTTTCTACATAATCTCTTACTTCATTCCCCATTTATTACTCTCCTGACAGCAATCAGGGTCCAAAGAGAGATCTCACTTTTAAATTTACAGTACCAAATTCTATTCTTAGAGCAAATGGTTTTAGCTCCAAGATGCCTAATAATGTCTCGGCAGACCTCTCACTCACTATCACCTTGAGCACAAGTTAGTCAGCCAGTTAGAATTAAAAAACTGCTGAACTGGAAAATGGCTGCAACACTTGTATTTCCCCCCTAAGCTATGAATACAAATTATTTCTAATTACTGTACTTAAAGAGAATTGTATTTAACTGGCAGGGCAGAAATTTAATACAAATTGCTATCATCCAAAAAGACACCAGAAGAGAGGCTCAAATAAATATAGAAAAAACCTGATAAAGAAGTGTTCCAATGAAGAGGTAGATAGCTGTGTATTCGTGAGGGTGGGTATGGAGGGGTGCACACAATTGCACACCTTCAAGTTAGTACTGACTCCTGGCAACTGTTTGAATAAATCTCTGCAGTTTTGCTGCAGGATTTCAGAAGTGGTTTGCCATGATTTTCTTACATAACTGTCCCAAGATTACATACTTGGTTTTGGGACTAATTGGGACTAGAACTCATGGTCCCCCACTTACTAGGAACCTTGGTGCATTAACTGGTTATACCAAATTGGCTCTCAAATACCATTATTATGCATTTTGTATTCACAATGATTCATTGACTCATACAATGGCACAAAACCTTGCAAATTAAGTAGAATGTTTTTGGAAAAAGATACAGAATTATGCCATTTTAAAATACAGTATTTTTCCAGTTACTGTTATTATTGAAATAATAAAATCTTATTTTATGGAAAATTGAGACTAGTTTAATAAAGTCTTAGTAATTTGACAATACTTTATTGATAACTGATTTTTCATTAGTTGATTCTTAATTATATAGTCAAGAATATGACAGTTTGTTAAAATTGTACTCAAGTTGATTTATCTGTTAATTGGGTTTCTTCTGTAATGGACAGCACCGTTCAGCACCAGCTGAAGTTTTCAGATGGCCTATAGGGGGAGCCCAACATAGAACGCATTGTAATAATCAAGAGGTGACAAATGCATGGCGGATGCAGTAAACCTTTATGATCCAGAAAAAGTCCACAGTTGGTAATATAATTTTGCAATGTGTGGAAGACCAGGAGTTCTAGTCCCACATTAACCATGAAAGCCAGCTGGGTGACTTTAGGCCAGTCACTCTCTCAACTCAATCCATCTCACAAGGTTGTTGTCAGGAAAATAGGAGGAGGAAGATGTGTTGGATATGTTCAACGCCTTGAGTTATTTGTAAGAATAATAAAGATGGGATGAGATACAAATAAATAAAATATTATCTGGTGCTTTGTTTTGTTTTGTTTTGTTTTGAAGCAATCTCAGCCAACACTATCTGGGTGTACTCTAACCCTTCTGGTAATTGTTAGCCTTAGTAATGATTAAAGATTTAGTCTCTGCAGCTCAAGTTTTAAATTTTTCTCTCCTTCCTCAACCAAGATTGAATCCCACACATTTTCATCTCATATTTATGGATTCCAATCACAGGAGGCAACAAGTGCCCTATCATTTTAAAGATTAGACACATGTTTTTCTTGCCTTGATATTTATCAAACCAAATAGTCAAAGCAACAGCACAACTTTTCACTGTTTCCTGGCTCTCTTGATTACTTTCCAGAGCTTCGCTCAAGAGTCGACTGTTTTTTTTAAAGACAAGGATGTTGCTGCATCTTCTTCCAAGTGATTTTGAAAATTTCCAATATGTGACAAAATATGGTGAGGATCCATTCCACCACCACCATCATGCTAAATTATCTCAGATTCTCATGACACTGTGGGGTGGGGAGGGAGATCACTTGGTTCAAAATTGAGCTACTGGCATCCAGGCACTTATGTTGGTCATCCAGTTATATGCTTCATCCCAGCATGCTATGCTTCCTCATCAGTGGCCTTCCCCCGCACCCACCCCATGGCATTGCTCCTGAATCTTTTTCATAACACCAAATGTCACTACGGCATGTAGGAGAGAATCACCTTATAAAAACATGATATCTGCATTCATAATAATAACAAAAAGAGATGCAAACTGCTGCATTCTCTGCTACCTCTAAGACAGATATCTTTTCTTTTGAAAGAGTAGAAAAATGAAATCAATAGATTTTCAAACAAAAGTTTCATATGGTCACAATATTAAAATCTCGATACATATTTAGATACTAAATTTTAGAAGGTTGCCAGTATTGATTGTCTCAAACATGAAAAATAAAACATATTAATTATGCAAATTTAATTATCCTAATTAAATAAGCATAATTTAAAAGCCAGCCTAGATTCCTGCTGACTATATAGGCTAATCCCATCAACCTGATGTCTCCATTAAGAAGTTGTAATTAAGAGTTGTGCAAAATGTTGTACTTAAAATTATTCATGTATAGATGTTTGGAAGATAATCCATTATAAGGAACATCTACTGTTTCAAATATTCTGAATGTTTAGAATTTGGAATGCCTAAAGCTTCCTAAATACTTGAAGCAACATGCTTTATATTTGAAATAGTGGTTTCACAGTCAGAACATTTCAAACCAAAATGTTTAGCATCTCATACTTGAAAATGTTT
Source organism: Pseudoxenodon macrops (assembly GCA_032467955.1). NCBI lineage: Eukaryota > Metazoa > Chordata > Lepidosauria > Squamata > Pseudoxenodontidae > Pseudoxenodon > Pseudoxenodon macrops. The sequence goes on along the minus strand of JANHFT010005855.1, from coordinate 295,299 downwards.
TCAAGAACACTCCATTAGCTTCTGATCATAGCCATTCAACATATCTCTTTTTTCTCTATTGCACATCAAACAGGTACTTGCTGATCACTATCTCAAAGGCCTCTCAGCCATTGGGCCCAGGACTGACTAACTGGCTTTTTTTGCAGTTCACAATACTATTAGGAATCAATTTTGAATTTATAATATCATAATGGGCTATTTTTTCACTCTCTAACTGTTCTTCTGTCATATATTACTGCTGGGAAGCCCATTAACAATACAATGTCCTTCCTTGATACTGCATTTAGCATCTCTTGCGATTTGCTAAATGATTTATCAATGTCTTACGATAAACAGTGATGTTCACTTTATATCCACTAGTTGTAATGGCATGGTCTTGTTATTTATTGAGATATAACAATTATTTCTACTTTTTTCTGTGGTCTCAGGCACAGATAGTAAACTGCAATTATCTGAACTGAAATGTTCCATTACACTCTAAGCTCATCTATTCCTAAAATATGCAATTTCTTTTTTTTAATTTTCCATTCTGACAATTTCACATCATCTTCGGCCCATCATATTTTCATATCTCGTATTCCAACTGAGCCTGTCCTTGTGAAGCAGAGGTTCCCAAACTGGTCTCTCTGTTCATGTGTGTAAAGACATTCTGTCAAGCTTCAGCTGGCAAGGCAGGACTGGAAAAACACCTGGTAACTTATTTTTACTGTAGAAAATTGTAAGCCATAATGAAAGAATGCTAGCAACTAGAGTTTCAACCACAAATCCTATTTATAGACAGAATTCAAACCCTTCAATGCCTTTTCTTGTGCCTTTCCTACATGATGAACAATTTTAGAGAAAATGAAGACTCTCTTTCTACAAGATGAACAAAATGGAAAGTGTTGCTGCTTTGTTATCATGTTGTTCTTTGTGAGAATTTTCACAAATTTGTTAGGCCAAAGTGTTAGAAGCATCATATGAATTGTTGGTATTCATCACTAAAATAAGAAAACATCAGTTGAGAGATACATGCAGTTTGCGCCATAATACCGCAATGTGTTTCGGTGGGGTGGGGGGGTGGGAAACAACTAAATATGCAAATTTATCTTCTGGTAAATTAGGTAGGACCTATGCTTTCTTTTGGGGATCCATAATTCACATTCTATAAAGAAAGTAGGGGAGATTGTAAGTTTCCAGATCACTCTGTTCCTTCAGATATTTAGGATAAAATAATAGCTGCTAATTGGACAGTTTTACCTCCATTTTTCAACTTTAGGCACACCACCCTACCCTTCTACCAATCTTAGTTTCTACTCCTACACCTTTTCTTTCCATCACACACAATTTTCAATTCCTTTCCTCTGTTAATTCTATTCCTCAAATAAAGTATATAGGAGAAATAATAGTATATTTTGAAAAGCTCATATAATAATCTATATACAGTATAGCAAAGAACATGACAATTTTATGCATGTTTTTCAGACATAAATATTATATTCTGAAGTAGAAATCCATGTAAATGTACTATTTTTCAATATCACTAATGCTGGAATCATAGGAAAATAATAATCACATAAAAATTTAAGGCTAATAAAAAATGAAAAGCTGTAAAAACATTTTTCTTCCTAAGAAGCAGGGAAAATAGTTCAGGGAAAATAATGTTAATTTTGCAATAGTTGAAGGTTGCTTTATCTGACTCCAGTCTATGTATGTTTACTCAGAATGTGTTTAGTTTAAAAGATATAACACTCAACAAAATATGCACAAGATTTAGACAACCACTTATGCCATAATCTTTGAATTTCAATTTTCAGATCGTGATACTTCTCCACTTCTTTATTTTTTATTCTACTGTCCCCTAGTAATTATCCATACTTTCTTCTTTTCAACCATAGTTATATCTGGTGCCAATATTTTATCAGTCTATATTCAGAAATATTACAATATTTTAACCTGTTCATTTTCAGTTACTTTTTCAACTCTAAGTTCCCACCATTTTTCATATTATTATGATGTGATATTTTTACAGATGTTCCAGTGAATCATTTTGGTGACTGTATTATGTCATTATTTATATAACCAGTCTGTTATCTTCTTGCACAAGTTGAGTATATAAAAGTATTTCTTCTGCTTCTTCTTATATCCTACCTTTTTATATATAATTTAAAGTGGTGAATATAACCTAATATTATGGAATAATTACAAGGATTTCCTTGCAAAACATAAAATGTATCAGTGTTCAGGATTTTAGTGCATTAAGGTATTTCCTCTAATGCTAAAATATCTCTAATATGTAGACTCTCAACAATACAGAGGTCTTTGGTTTAAAAAATATTTAAAATGTATTCAGATATCTGTTGTGAATTAATAGAGAATTAGAAATCAGTGAAATAACAACATGAAATGTTTTCAAAATAGTTTTTTACGTCTTATGCAGTATTTTTTAAAACATAAATGAGGGGAGTGATTGCTATTACAAATGGCAAAGGTTACTCTAATAAATAGGCTGCTACAGATTAGAAACACACTGGACTTTAAACTATCACAGGACATGCCATGTCTTATTCTTGATCCACGTCATCAGTAATAAATTCTTATATATTATGAACTACAAACCTGCTACATATTTTAAATTATTTATAAATGTTGGTAGTGGTACATGTGCTTAAAGATAACTTATTAAAAATTAACTTCAAACACTGAAAGCATGCCCCATAACCTCAGTATGCACCAAATGAAGTTGAACACTTTTGGTAGAAGATAGAAATGTACAAATATTACACTGAATGAACATTTGAACCAGTTAGTTCAATGCTACCTATCCTCATATGGTTCTTCAAGGTCTTAAATGGAGAATTTTTCAGGCCTATTACTAGAAATAGCAAGAAAAAAGCATGAATCTTTCATTTGAAGCATGCACTCTAATGTTCAACTAGCACATTCAATTAAGGCTTTAGTAGCATTTACAACCATTCCATTGCATTCCAATGCAAGATACTTTATTTATAGTGGGAAAACTGCTCCAGTAGATTTTCCAATTCATAACACACACAGATTTGCACCACAGTATAAATCCTATTTCTTTTCAACAGTTCAACAAAAAATTTAAATATAGCCTTGTATAACCTGGCAGCTCTAAATGTGTTGCGAATGTAACTACCCGAAATCCTAGTTAGACTAGAAAACTTGCTTCAATAAATGTTCTTCCGAACCAAATTATCAGGGATACAGGTTCCTATTAAATTATTAGATTTTTGTATTCACACATACACGCTCAACTTAAGGCAATGAATGTACCGTACTTAATACTGTTGCATATTTTTCCCACCACAATCCTGTGAGGTGGATTGGGCTGGCTCAGTGTCACTGGGCTGACTTTCATGCTTAAGGAAAGCCTAGTATTTGGTCTCCTGGTTTCTAGGCCAGTCCCTTAACCACTATACCAAACTGGCTATCTCTTCATCATAAAAGTATGTACAGTATGAATACTTTTCTAGATTCGTTTTCAGAATGCCTGCCTCAAATATATTTCTTAGGATCATTTTCATGACATTTATATTTTATCACAATAAGAGACTATTGCTGAGTTCACATATATGTTGACTAATTATGGTTTATCATATTGTGGAAACTCAGGCAATTAGGTTAATTTGATAAATCAATGTGTAGCCTTTGAAATGAGTCTTCATAAAAATATTGACCAATTCTAAACCCTGTTAATAAGATTTGCCATTAAATGCAATTATACAAATATTTTAAAATATATTAATTCACAGAATTCAGTCCACTCTGAAATACTGGCAAAGTCCAGCTATTGGAGACTGACTTTCTTAGCAAAATTAACTAGTCTTACTATTACATTTAGATTCAGTTCATATTTGTTTATGTTCACTTTCTGTCTGTAAATGAAGTTTTACACAGTTCAACTAAGTATGCCCAAGATTTGTTAAAACTTTATTAGACTTCCACCTTTGGATCTTTACAATGAATTGCAATATGATATCTAAAGAAAATCGATTTATTTCTCTACCGGAACATCTACTTTAAACACTGCCTTTTGCATGGGAAAAAAGGCCTGAGCCACATCCTTCCTCTCATCACGCATTTCCTATATCTCACTAGAGCACCGCTCAACTTCACCTTAAGAACACCGCGATTCTGCCCTCCTCTAAGTGCCTCCCTTCTGAGGGATCCCATCCACCGCGTTCTGGAGCGGACTCGCTAAACCTTAAGAAAAGACGAGCATCACCAGCAGCCACGCTCCATCCTAGCCAAGTTCTCGTTTTTGGAAAAGATACCTGACGAGCTTAAAGCAGCCCCAAAAGTTCATTTCGGCAGCCCACGCACTTTGAGCTGCCTAAGGTCGCCACCCTTCAGCTTGTTCGGACAGCAATTAAATTACAAGGCCAAAGAGATTTCGGGACGGGGCTCCTCTGCGGCTGGACCTCCTTCTCGGAAGCAGACGTCAACTCTCCACGAAGTGTACCGATTTACTTTCACCCCGCGCCTGTCCGGTGATTCTCCTAAAAAAAAAAAGATCTGGAGCTGGGAGGAGAGGAAACCAAAATTCCGGACCTGGAGCCAGAATAAACTAAAGGCAATTGGATTCAGCCGCCCCAAAGGCGTGAAAGCTCGCCAGCACGTCGAAGCTGAGGTGTACTCACTCACAACGCTCCTTTTCTCCTTTTCCTCTTTAGCACACCACTTCCACTTCGCACGCCGGGCAAGACAGCGCCTCCGGCGGGAGAGGGAGCCTCGCCTCCGTCGCCCCTCACCCAGAGCTCGCTCCCTCGGGAGGGTGTCGCTGCTGCTGCTGCTGCTGCTGCTGTTGTCGTCGTGGAGGGAAAAGAGGAGGCGCGCCTCTTCCGTTCCTCTCTCGCGGCTGAAGGCGGCGGTGACGAGAGCGATTCCGCGGAGGGGGCGGAGGAGAACTGAACGGCGGAGCAAAGCCGGCAGGAGGAACCGCCCCAGCCTACATCACGGCAACTGCGCAGGCGCCTCAGGGCCGATGCAAAGGCGCGCTCGACCATCCTGGGGTGACTTGACAGGGTGGAATCCAGCAACTGAGGTTGGAACGGTAGCAGTTGGAACGACCTGCAGAATCGAGCCCCGAAAGTTAACCAAGGAACGGGATCACGGCTCCCTGCCCCTTCCTCATTATCCTTCCTTCCGCCATCCCTGCTCCGATGACTCGATTTGTTAAGTCTCTGCCTCGTTCCCGTGTCGTCTTTCAGACTACAATATTGCCCTTAGCTTTCATTCCTTCATTCAGCATCTTCAAACTGACTTAAGTAAACCAGCTGAAGGAATGATTAGCATTCTCACTAATCTGGAGTCTAAATTCAAGGGGATGTAATTCGCTTGATCAAGAATTAAGAAAAATATTTTAATTATCAGAACCAAGGAACAAACTATTTTCCATTTGCTGCCAGCCAAAGTTCCAGGACCATATTTTTATGCATTTGTTAATGTATTAGATTTCTAAGGCTGCCTAATAGTCATGTGACTCAAAAATCTAAATCTGGAAATTTTAATCTCTTATAGCTGCTACCTGGGTTGATGAATGGTACAATTTTAAAGGTATTTTTTCACTCAGCCGAAAATAATCTATTTTAATATAGCCTTACTACTGTATTTTAATTGCCTTATGAAACAGAAACATGGTCATAGTAATTAAAATTAATTTTCTTTAAAAACCATCTAAAAATAGCCAACTGTGATGAGTTTTCAGGCCCTGGATCTCTTCCTTTCTCTGGCAGCAGCATTTTTTTTAAATTCATTGTAAAAACATAACAAATTCAGTCTTCCTATGAAGACTGAGTTCCATCATCTGAGTTTTGTGCCAAAGCATTATTACATTTGTATCTCAAGAGAAGCCATGAACAATTTCCTTATGTACCTATAAAGCTGTATCATCTGGTGAAGCAGCTGAATAGTCCAAAGCCTTAATGTGTACATGATATGGTCTAAGATGTCACTTCTTTATAGTGTTTCCTGTGTGTCAGTAGAATATAGAATTCTTTATTATCCAAGTGTGATTGGACACACACACACTACTAGTAGGAATTGATTTTCAGTTTACAAGGAATTGATTACACAAGACTGTTACGAAGATGAACTCCAACTTAACACTGACCTGGAACAAAACAAAACTGACCATATTGCAAGGAGCATATAGTACCCTCCCCCTTAACATATTGATAAATACTATTTACTATGTTTCGCCTAATGGTAATTACCAACTCCCTTACATCTAATGGAAGCTACATCCTGCTTATTAGCTATGAGACCAATTATTATGGTAAAAAAGGAATTTTAAATGGAAGCTGTTATCTAATTAAAACAGGCGTGCCTCTATTTGGTCTTCCCGTTGTTTTAATCATTGCATCAGATATGGCCCTTGGATTAATAATCCAATAACTCTTTTTGTGCTCCTCAAAATGTAATGCTTTTATGCTCCATATTTACTGATTACAATTTCCAGAAGGCCTAGCCACATGGATAATATGTATTCTTCTTTATAGTGCCACAGTACAAAATAGTTCGGAAAGCTGCATGCAAGGCATTAACATACCTGTTTGGCATTTACTTACCTGTGTGTTGTTTGTTTATCACATTTAGAAACTGCTCATCTCCCTCACAGAGGAACTCTGGGTAGTGTACAAGTAAAATGTTAAAAACATAAAAACTAAATATAAAATTTAAAATACAGGTGATAGTTAAAGTTGAATTAAAAGTTAATAAAAGATGGGGGAGAGCTTTCACAATGCTAACTATCCCCATAGCTGTGTGCTAATCTGTGAGTCCCAAGTATGATGATAGAGCTAGGTCTTTAGATATTTTCGAAAGACTAGGAGAGTTGGGGACACACCCTGCCTTTGGGGGAAGAATGTTCCATAGGGTATGGGCAATGGCAGAGAAGGCTCTCTTCCTGGACCCCATCACTTGGAATTCTTTAACTGACAGCATCTACAACTTGCCTTCCCTATCTGCCCTAGTGGGATGGACTGATGTGATGGGGCAAAGACAGTTCTCACCCCATGCTATGTAGGACTTAACCAACACCTTGAAGCAGACCGGCACCCAATGCAGTTTGCAGCAAAGGTCTTATATTCATCATTATTTGGGCACTAAGATTACCCTCCTGGCTGCATTTTGTATTAGCTGAAGTTTATTGTTGACTTATTGAAATTCATAAAAGTTGGGAGCTTGTTGGAATGAAATGGGAGTCTAATCAGTGAACAAAAGAAGGACAAGCCAATACCTTATATTGTGAAAGAAAAAAAGAAAGAAACCAGAAACAGGTTACCTGCAAATACTGTCTACTAGGAAAAAAATGATTATTGAAAACATGTATGTAGGTATGTTACTGTTGTTCAGCTGAATGTTTTGGGACATTCAGAATTAAGTAGTGTCAAAATCATTTTGTAATTTTGGAGGTTCTTGATTATAAGTAGAATTCTTGTTTGAGCCAACAAGTCTGTAGCAGTAGCCAAAAAAGCCAATGCAACCCTAAACTGCATTAATAGAGGGTTAGAATCAAGATCACATGCAGTTCTAATACTGCTTTACAAAGCCTTAGTAAGACCACATTTGGAATACTGCATCCAGTTCTGGTTACCACAGTACAAAAAAATGTTGAGACTTTGAAAACAGTGCAGAGAAAAACAAGAATTATTAGGGGGCTGGAGGCTAAAACATACAAAGAATGGTTACAGGAATTGGGTTTATCTAGTCTAATGAAAAGAAGGACTAGCGGGGACATGATAGCACTGTTCCAATATTTGAGGGACTCCTACAAAGATGAGGGGGTCATACTATTTTCCAAAGCACCAAAAGACAAGACAAGAAACAAAAATTGGAAACTAACCAAGGAGAAAAACAATCTAGAACTAAGAAAAATTCCTGATGGTGAGAACAATTAACCAATGGTATAGCTTGCCTTCAGAAATTGTGGATTGTCCATCACTGAAGGCTTTTATAAAGACACTGGACAACCATTTGTCTGAAATGGTATTGGGGTCTACTGTTCGAGCAGAGGGTTGGACTAGAAGATCTCTGAGGTCCCTTCCAATTGTAGTCTATGCTCCTTGCAGTTTGCAAGTCTAAAATTGCAAATACTCCTAACTCAGGTGGGCAACACCTTGCTCTACGTGCCTTACAAAATCTTTCAAATATTTGTTTTGGTGAAACTAGCTTATCCAAAGGTATTGACAAAACTCCAGGATGACTTTTCTTTTGGGGGTGTCTGTGTTTGAAACAAAACACCTTATCTAGTGCAAGTCTAACACCAAACTTTTGTACTTTTGTGCTGCTATCTAGTGGTCATTTCTTTCCTCTTGTGGTTCAGGTATAACAACCATATTTACAAAGGGCCATGCAGCTCCTTTAAGCGTCAAGCGGCCAACAATTAGAAAATTAAGTTACTCCTGTCTTCAGCAGTACAGCTTAAAGGGCGCTCCTTTTGGGAAGTATCCACAGGGGATACCAATAATATTGCTGAATGCCAAAAATGAAAAGTGTTAGATCGCGCAGCGTAGGAAAGACTCGAGTCGCAGTGAACAGTCAGCTCTCGTTTAATGCAATCAGCTCGTAGTAATCCGGACTGGCGACAGGCCATGGGGAACCCGCTTTTATGGGATTCCCCTGGCTTGCAGGCAGACAATTACATTGGTTGATACTTCCTGCCGCTAGTTAGCCAACCAGGGACGGGACATGCAAATGGGGATTAGGAAATGCATAGGGGATTAGTGAGAACTCAACAAAAAGAAAACCTGATTACTTTGCAAAGGAAGGTGGAAGTTTATACCTCTGAATTCAAGTATACCACAGAAAAGAAACTCAGTGCTCAACTTTTTCATGCAGCAAGCTTTTGTGACATTCTTCCTGAGTTCTGTCATTTGACATTCTCTTTCACAATTTTGCAATAGTTTAAACCAAGCATTAAATCTCCTGAATTTCAGATATTTTATTGAAAAAATATTTAATTGTAGTGAAGTTGGTTTAAGGTATTCTGGGGGTCTAGTGCAACACTTTTTTCAGAAATCAATACCCACATTCATGCAAACTGAGGTGTTCAAACTATATATTAAAACTGAATATCAACAAAACCTAAATAAAACCTAAGCATCAATAAAACCTAAACTAAAAATTTAAGATGTATCAAAGAAACATTGCATACAAATCAGAAATGCTATTTATCTGACCATTATTTAATGCTTTCTCCTCCAACAAAAAGTGTACTCCTTTTTGTTTATCCATACATACCTGTGACTACAGGCTTAGTCAAAAATACTGTATATAAGTATGTGTTTATCTGTGCATGTGCATGTTTGGACTGCACATTACAAAATTCAGAACATGCAGGCATCCAGAATTTTAATTAATACACATAAGCCACATGAGTTTTCAGAAAGTCACTGCTTTTTTTTTTTTTAAACAATTTTTATTTTCCACATATTCATTTTACATTTCATTTTCATATATCACTTTTTACATATAATAGTACAAGTTTCCCGTATCATCATACCCCC
>JANHFT010005855.1:263855-280064 GCA_032467955.1 Pseudoxenodon macrops | reverse complement strand
GAAGGCGTCAGGGAAGTGGCCTGAAGCCTCCAGAGGGTAAAAAACCACCCAACAGGCAAACCGGAAGTGACTTCGATTTGCCTGCTAGGTCATTTTAAACTCTCCGGGGGCTTCAGGGAAGTGACCTGAAGCCACCGGAGGGTAAAAAATGACCCAATGGGCAAACTGGAAGTGAGTTCAATTTGCCTGCTGGGCCGTTTTAAACCCTCCGGGGGCTTCAGGAAAGCCTCCTGAAACCTCCGGAGGATGAAAAACGCCCCTATGGGCAAACCGGAAGTCACTTCTGGTTTGCCCGTTGGGTTGTTTTTTTACAGGGCAGCGCCTTGCATGCCCTCAGAAATGGCTCCGCGTGCCACCTGTGCAATATTTTAAGCTATTCAGCCTTCTAGCATTTACTTTTGCTTCTCATTGTCTTTTCAGTCTCCTCTCTAAACTTCCTATCCAATAAAATGTGATATTACTGAGTTTATAATTATCATAATGACTAGCTTTCTTCCACTTAGCAATTTCTTTAGGTTCATGCACTGATCTTTTGAACTTCCTCTGAGCTTCTGAATTTCCTAGTAAAACATTCTATAAAGAAAAAAAAACCCATCCATTTTACCATCAAGAACAAAACACAAGATGGCTGAATAGGCAATTTACAATGAGGAAAATTTGTCTTCATCAATTCTTTCCCTATCAGTTGTTTATTTAAATGGTCTTATTTTTACTCATCTTTCTAACTTAAAAACTGCTATATGATTTGGCTGAGAGAATCTGCTCCAGATATAAGTAACCTCAGCTTGGTAGACTATATGCTTATATTATATAGGCATGAAATATTTGAGAACTGAGCATAAGACTTCTTTGGCCATGATCCAAATTTTTAAACAATGACTCTTTACTTAATTACCATATAAAAGTATCATGGGGCTATGTTGAATACCCATCTATTAAATTGGACAATGGGAAAAAATTGTCACTGATCCACATGGTTTTTTAAAAATTATTATTACTGTTTATGTCTCACGGCTACTTATATTTTACAACTAGGTGGTCAATGCTCTAATTGTATACGATAACTTTGCTTCTCAATATACATAAAATGTTAATCTACCTGATGGAGAACATGGCTTAACTTCAAGTTCTCTAAAATGGTATTTAACAATATGATTCTTAGGTTTTATGCACAATGTCAGTGTAACTAATGTAGCTTGACATGATCACAAGTATTAAAATACCTAATAATTAGCAATGTTACATTTTTCTTAAAAAGATCCCTGGTCTGTTTCCTATGAAGCTCTTGTAATGGTGGTTACATCCATGCATAAACCAAATTGTTTAGATTATTCTGGTTTATTCTAAATAAATATTCTGAGCCTATGGCTTTCTCTGTAAGTGGCTTTAACTTGTTTGAATATAACCGTACTGCCATAATTTAATACAGGCCTCTGATTCATTCCTCCCCAATTTGCCAGGCCTTCTAAGTCACGAGCTGGCTTAATTGGGAGCATTTGTCAGTATGCTGCATGTACCTCCTAATTGATAGATATAGGCAACTATTTCTTTGCTTGCAAGATTGTCTCTAGAATTAGGTTTCCTAGCTTAATGTAGGACAGCATTAGCATGATTCTGATAAAACTAGGGTTTGATTGCTCTTTTTGCAAATTGGCCAAGATGTGCCACACCTTTCTTATCTTTATCAGGGAAAACTACATGTTACATGAGACTGGCTAATAAGATTGTCTACTAAAAATAAGTATTATGTAAATTAAAAAGCATTATTTCAGATAACGGATATAATAATGATGGGAAACAGGTTTGTATCTATTGGCCGCTCTGGCCTTGGCCCATGGAAGATCATTATTTGAAATGTGGGAGGAGAAAATTGTAAAGACTGTGAACTAACAAATAAAATTCAAGAAAAATAAATAGACATACTGGGTTTAGAGTTACTATGAATGAAAGGGCAAATGAAAGAACCAGCAATGAGTTTTGTGAAAATTGTGCTTTGTTTCACAGAAGAAACAAATATTCTGTTAGGTGAATGATATCAGATAAGAAGAGTAATTGGGCTGCTTGACCCAACATGAATGGGAATGGTGACTGGTAATTATCTGCTTAGAAAAATGTCTATTACTTTCAAATACATACCGTAGTTTAAATATAAACCTGTTATCATGGGAAAAGAATTAATCAAAAAACATCATTGGTCTGCTTGTGATGAAAATTGGAAAAAATTAATAAAGATACAAGAGAAATGAGTGAATGTAGGATAGGCCCATTTTTTATTGTTGCAACAGTTACAATGAAAAATACTCATGGGGAATTAAATAGAAAAATGACAGAAATGATATTGTAAAAACAAAAAAAGTATGCTTCTGTATGAAAGATTGTACACCTGTTTAAGATAAGAGACATGTCAGACATAATGAGACGTGAATATAAAGAAAGAAAATATAGAAACTGATTGGAACTAAGTAAAAATAATCAAATTACAAAATGCCATTGTAGCAGTTGAAGTTACATGGTAGGAAATATAAACGAAGATGCTTCTCGTGTGATAAAGAGGTTGTAGATTGGGAAAAGTACATATAAGAAAATGCTGCAAGAAATGATGAAAAAGTATAAACTATATATATAAAAAGCTGCAGAGAATGTAATCAACAAGCAGTAAGAATTTAAAGGGGAAGAAAAAATGTTGAATAATTTTAATGGAAATGGAATACAGGTAGTCCTCGACCTAAAACAGTTCATTTAGTGACCGTTTGAAGTTACAATACCATTGGAAAAAGTTATAACCATTTTTCACACGACCATTGCAGCATCCTCATGGTCACGTGATCAAAATTCAGAAGCTTGGCAACTGACTCATAACTATGACAGTTGCAGAACCTCAGGGTCATGTGATCCCTTTTGCGATCTTCTGACAAGCAAAGTCTGCCCGCGCCGCGTTTGGCTGCGCCAGAGACAGAGCGAGTACAAGCGAGAGGTAGGCGGGCGGGCGCAGGCAGTTTTACCAATTCCTTGCACCGCTTCGCATTTCAAAAGGCGCTCCTGCCTCCTAGGAGGCGAGGCAGGTTTCGAGGGTCCAGAGCTGCTGCGGCGAGAGGGGCGGAGAGCCCCGCCCGCCCAACCACCAGAGAGATGCAGAAGGGGCCTTCCAGCTGCCTACCCCGGGATCCGCCTCCCTGCACTTCTTCGGCGGGCAACTCTTTCAGCGGGCTCCGTAGTGGGGCTTTCCCGCTGCTGATTGCTGCGCCACACCGCTGGGCATTAGTGACATGGACACCGAACATCCTGCTAAGTTGCTGCTGCTGCTGCTGCCTTCACCTTCCTTCCAAGGAAAGGGGGAGGGGGGCTTGGGACAAATGGGACTCCCCCCGCTGCGCGCGCTGAGGGCAGCCACCAGGCGAGGGAGTGGCTGCCTCTGTTGCCCCCGAGCGGGCTCGGCCCGGGGGCAGTAGCGGCGGGAGGGGGACTCGACAGCTAGATAGGGGGAGAGAGACATCAGCAAGGCGTGGGGCGCGAGTTGGCCGGTGAGCAAGAGCGCCCCGCACCCCACCTGCCACCCCTCTATAAAAATGCTGGGGAAGGGAAACAGCCAAGCTGTTTTGCCATTGGAGTGTGGTGGTGTTGGGCCACTTGGCTGATAGAACAGGGAGGAGAGGTGGCTGTGACAGGACATCAAGTCCCATGCTCCCCGCCTCCTGCACCCCCAAAATAATAAGTCCCCCCGATAATAAGGACAAGGCCATATTCCGGGGTTCAAAAGAAAATAAGACCCTGTCTTATTTTTGGGAAAACATGATAGGATGGCATATGAAACATTTAAAATGAAAATCTTAAATGTATCTGAATAAGTTAAAATATACTGTATATAATGTATATAGGTAGTCCTCAATTTAGAATGATTTGTTCAGTGACTGTTCAGAGCTACGGTGTTGCTTAGCAGAGAGACTAGTCGCTGGAGTTACGACCATTACAGTGCCCCTGCAGTCATGTGGTCAAAATTTGGGCACTTGGCAGGCCACCTGCATTTATGACTGCAGGGGCACTTTAACTCCCCCTACCAACCTATCTCTCTTATCTATGCCCTTTTGATTCCCTGCATTCTGTGTCCCCTGATACCCCAGCTAAGGTCCACCACCATCTTTCTCATTCTTCTGACCAAGCATGCTCAGCATGGCCTTTTGCCAGGCAGCTGCTGGCTATACCAAGCTTTTCCCCCAGATTGAACACAACTTACAAGACCTGTGGAAGAGGGCTTCACATTTGCAGCAGCTGCCTCGTTAAGGGCCAGGGTGAGTCCACCTGATCAGCAGTGGGAGCAAGATAACAGCAAAGGCCAGCTGGGATGGCAGAGTGCAGGGCAGCAGGAATCCCGAAGTTCACGGTGTGAGGGCATCTGGGATAGGCCCATAGGGGGCCCTTTGGACTGTGCTATTGGGCCACACTGGGACTGGGCTTCTCACTACCCTATGGTTCAGGAGCTTCTTGCAGCCTCAGAGCCACAACACCCCTTTGTACAACAGTGTTATCATTTTGCTACTACCTAGTGCCATCTGGATTCTTCAGCCCAAATATGGCAACCTCTGTAAAACTGAATATTAAATAAATAAATAAATAACTATGTCTTATTCTCTATCCCATCTACCACCACATCCCGATGTAATATGCAGCAAGAATATCTACTCATTTCATCAGTGTATCTAATTTGATTTGGGATTCAGGTCAGAAGCAAGATTCAAAAATCTAAAGCATGCAAGCCTGGAAACTTATAAATGGCTGTAATTTTTGCTTATTTTTATATCAGAATGCTAACATTTCTAGACATGGTATGCTGTCTAAGAAAATGAAGCCTAATCAATTTCTAAACGATAAATGCAGTTTTTGGAGCTAAACTGATTTTACATGAAGGACAATTAAACTCTGGTAATGAATAGGCATCTGTTGCATATATAAACGTATTGATAGCTTGCTGTGAGCTTTACATTAAACATGCTTCATAGTCATGGGTTTATTTCTTATATGAATTTTCATTTATGGAGCAAGGAAGTATACTGTACAAGATTTGTTTCCCAGTCTCCATTATACCCATGGAACAGTGAAAACTTAAGAGACTGAATAATGACTTGCTCAGGCTCACTTAGAAACTGTATCCAAATCTATTATTATGATTTCACTTCTTGAACCTTTAGCCCATACATAATTCAAAAGCCACTCCTGTAGGACTGTTTTAGAAAGGCAGAAATACAGCTTGTTTTATTTTTTTAAATGTCTTTTTTCAAAATGCTTTTACATCCACAATTATATAGCTGCTTTCTGCTCTACATACCTCACTTTGAGAGGGCATAGTAAAGACATTAAATAAAAAATGCAAATAACTATACATAAAAAGATTGCAGGGAAAGGTTATTTTTATTATGGGTATGCATGATCTAAGAATAAGTTGGAATCATGAAGAAGATAGTTTACTGTAATTGATAAAATGTCAATCCAACATATCTTACAACGTTGTTAATGATACTTTTATGTCTATTGCATACAGCAGTAATGGATCATAGTTAAGTCATTATGAGGCGGTTAAGTTGGGCTTTGTTCTTATTGGCCAATCACCTGACTTGCAAGTGGTACTTATTTGAATAGCCAGCCTTATATAAGAATACATCAAGGGACAGGACATTGGCATTTTCAGGCAGGTAGGGAGCTTGGGCGTGTAAGCTTAAATTCAAGCAATGGCTGCTACCACCTGGAGAAGCAGAAAAAAGAGACAGATATACCGGAGGCAAAGAAACAGGGCTCAGCATAGACAGAGAAAGCCTAGGGTTGAAAAGAGAAATGCAAGGCATGCAAAACGTAGCTATGAAAAGAAAATCTCCAGAAAACCTCCCAGGAAAATGCAGAAGATGAGGCTTGACAGTGTCCGAATGACCAATGAGGCACAAAATATCCTGCATTTTTGTGTGCATGACCTCTACAAGAAGGTGTCCTTGGCAGCTGAGCGATTGAGAAAGAAGAAGCGCCATGTCTCTATTACTGTCTCAGATGTAAGAAATGCCCTGAAAAAAATCATGCCAAAGAAATATGACAGAAAGTCTGTATCCTCCATACCGTGCAAGTGCCATTAGAAAATAATCTCTTTCCTCTCCTATAATAGACTTAGAAATGAAGGAATAAAAAAGAAGGAGGGAAATCACCGGTCTGAGATAAAATCAAATGCTTTGCCTGCCTGAAAAAACAGTACCTTCAAATTTCCAAACAATCCTGTGACCTAACTTTTAATACTAGATCAACATCATTACTAGTAATGAATTCATGGATAAACAGAATCTAGCAAGATGATTATTGTATTGCTGTTGTATGTGCTGAATTAGAGATAACTTACCTGTTGTCAAAGAGGAAAATTACTCCCAAAAGTTGTGGAATACCAAGGACTCTGATCAGCCATATGGAGCATGTGAGATGTACCCTGAAGGGAGATAGATTCTCTTTTTCAATAAAACAGGATTTGTGCAGGATAATACATCTTAGTATGTGTGTTTTATATTGGGGTAATGATGGCATGTTTGTCAAACTCTGTTTGCATGTCATTCAGTCTCCAGAGCTTATAACTTTGATCATGGGCATTGTTCTGAATGCAACACTAAGTTGAAATTGACTATGACTGCTGTCTTTGTAGAATTTATACAATGCAATATAATTCATTTTGCTGTTAAATTTATCCATTACTATAATTTTAATTTTCTTTTTAAACGTGATAGAAAAGATGCTTTTATGCCATTCTGTTTGAGAGACAGTTTGTATCTGAGTACGTGTTCAGATTGTTACATTTATTCAGCAAATATGTTTTAAATATTGAGCAGGTAATGTTATATTTGAAGTGTTTGTCCCTTCTACAGTGTTCCCACTATATCTTCTATTAGACAAAATCACTGCAGATATATGGTTTTGAATTTGAAGCATTTACAATTTGAATGCTTCATGTATGTTAAGCAAATTATTTGTTTAGGTGTCATGTGAAAATTTGTCAATATTTTAAATTTTATAAATTGTAGATTCAAAAGTGTCTGACTTAATATCTAAAAAGCATTTCAGTTCATCTCAAAGTACTACTCCAAAACAGGTTATAAAGAGTTAGTGTTTCTTTCTGTCCCTAAAAGGTCTATTCTTAAGTATTTTATCCTTCGCTGCAGTATGTGCCATGTTTTGTTTATTTTTCATCCTTCAAAGCACAAAATATGGTAAAAAGTACAAAAGTTTCCTCTCAGCCCTTCGTTTCTTCTTTGGGTGGTATCAAATTTGATACAGAAGTGGAAAGAAAAAAGCAAATAGACCTGGGAAGCTGAGAAAGACTAGGGAGGTGAAATTATAAGGAAAAGGAACAATTGAGGTTTGAAAGTAGAAGTTTGAAATTGCCTGAAAAGTCAATTACAAATTGAAACATTGTTTTAAAAATAACCAGTTGTTAGAATGAAGCAGATTGAGAAATAAGTGGAACCATATATTTCTACTAGTGGTGGAAGCAGGTAAGCTTTCAAATTAGCTGCTTCTGAGATTCAGGAAAACAGTAGCAATGAGGGGCAGTGAGGAGCAAAACTAGACATCTAAAAAGCATATGATGAAAAATAAAATTGGAATAATCTTTGTGTTGTGATGGTATTGAATGACTGGTACTTATGACCAATTGCAGAAGTTCCAGCTGTCTCAATGCCTGCGCACCCACATGATTGTGAATCATGTGCCTGGCAACCACTTTGCATTTAACGATTGCTCTCATGCAACATACACCAAGCCTCCCATGCAATCCCCCAAATCATGCACAGCTATCACCAACCTCCTCAGGGCCTCACCTGGCGTTTCCAACCCCTCTGAAGTACCCCTGCATTCCTTATCTGGGACTTCCACCATTTCCCACTTAATGACCAATACGTCATAGGTTATGACAGCAACTGGAACCGTTGGGATTGTTGTCACTAAGTGATACAGTGACGTGATGCTTTATGACCGCGTCATTTAGCGATCACAGTCCTGTTCCCAATTGCCATCATATCTTGAGGACTAACCTGTATTGTTACATTATGTATAATTTCTTTTCCATGTCTTAACTAAATGATCCTACTGTTCTAAATACATCCAAATTTAAAAACCATGTGTGTTATTTGGGATTTTTATATACAACAAGTTCTAACTTATGATTAGTCTTTTAAAAACTATTTGAAGTTATGACAGCTTGGAAAGGATGTTTTATGGTCTGTAAAACTCTTCTGGCCATTGTGTCACCTTCCTTCCCCCATAGTCACAGGATCATGATGTGGGTGTTTGACAACTTGTTCACACTTATGACTGATTGTCAAGTGCCCTGCAATCATGATTGCCATTTACAATATTCTTTGCCAGCTGCCCAAGAAAGTCAGTGGGGAAGCTGACAGGGAAGCTTGCAAGCTGCTGCGGCCTTCTGAAGGGTTTCCCCTTCCCTATGTGGGGCAGGTGGAAGCGGAAATCCTTCTTCAGGCTGCAAAAATGAAGCTCAAACCTTTGGGGTCACAGTTTTGTTACTCCAGCCCAGCACAAAAGTTCCCTTCCGCAAATCCTGCAGTGGGCTGGAGAAACAAAGGAGAGATTCTGAAAAAATGGAAAAGGTTCTTAACAAGCCTTAAATGTTGAGGACTCAACAGATGTTGAACTTGTTCTTATTCTTTAACTTACACATGCAATTAATGGAGGAGGAGATTCATAACATTCATATCATTTGTCTACTCTGAGGGAATATTGATGATGTCATTCAATAACTGGAGTCCCGATGAGGAGTGATGAAATGAGATGTAAGTTCTCTTGATCAGAAGTTGTATTTATTTAACTACCACAAAAATTACTCTTGGCAGCTCACATAAAAATACAATATAAGACAAATTTATACAAAAATTGTAAATACAACATCATTACCAAAATAGAGAATAAAAGATGGCAACAACAGCTCAAATTCGGGGAAGGCTTTCTGAAAAAGGTCAGTCTTCAGAATCTTGTGATATGTGAAGTATAGATTTTGATATGGATGGGGTTATATTTTCCTGAAGAATTAGCTCATAGTTTATACATCTGTATTCCCAGATGGAAATAGGTTGGCCATGAAACATTGATAAGTAGTCACATTAACCCATTAAAAAGTCAGAATGTAAGTGATTATATTTGCCATGCTGCATGATTTGTACATTTGGGAATAGCATAGTGTATTTGCATAGAATCTTAAGATATAAATATTATGATAAATAGATTGAATTACTTTATTGTTTCATTTTTATGACAAATTAACAAAGGAAATAATAGATACAACAAACAAATTTGGAGTACTTTTGCAAAGTACATTTTCTTTAGTAATTTGTAAGGTTTTCCTCTTATTTGCCTTCCTCTTCTACTTGGTTTGTTCTACTAATCAACGTGAAATGAAAAAATATTTTTTTCTTCTAATTGTATGCATTACATGCAGAACTCTGCAAAAAAGAAACATCTCATATTTTATTATCAAAGTTGACAGTGAGACCTCCACATATAGCAATAGCATTTAGACTTATATACTGCTTTACAGTGCTTTACAGCCCTCTAAGCAGTTTACAGAGTCAGCATATTGCCCCAAACATTTTGGGTCCTCATTTTACCCACGTTTGAACTGCCAAATTGTAGGCAGCCAGCAGTCAGCAGAAGTAGCCTGCAATACTGAATTCTAATCATTGCACCACCACAGCTCTTATGCTACACTATCTATAGTATAACAATGTGGTAGTCATTAACCCCGTTTTAAAAGTCTTTTCTCACACACACACACACACCCAAAATGATAATGAAAAAACCACATACTGTATGAGTTTTGCCGGACAAACATTCTCTATGATTATGATCTAGGGGGAAAATGTTAGCAACGTGACAGCTATATAAAATACTACAAGGTCCAAAAATGTGATTGATCTATTTGAAGAATATGAGTGATAATTAAGTATTTAGTTAGAAAAAAGGTTTCAGGTTTTTGAGATAGATGAATGGATTTGTAGATGGTGTCCATTTGTAGGTAAATAGAAAAAAGTATACCGGATAAAATGATGTCATATTCAGAATGTGATAGGCATTTGTTTAGCAATGTTGTGTGGTATGTTGTATGAAGTGGTTTCTCCTGCTTTTTACTAGTTAGAAGAACAAGACAATGTCCACTTTCACTCTTACTTTTTAATATCTGTGGAACCTTGTGCTATTAGACAACATAGAGAGATGTTAGGAGAAGTACATAACTTGGTTGAACAGACAGGTTTTGTTTAATGTTATTCTTTTGTTTATTTCTAAATTTCACATGGTGTTGATGCAAAAGATAGATGCCATTAGTGAAATAGTAGGATATTCTAGTCCAAATGAGAATTGATGCCAATAGGTGAAAATTGGATTACCCATCCATTTAATATTAATTCTCTTTGAATCAAATCAATTAAATATTTTCTCAATAACATACTGTAATATAAATAAAATAGAGCAGTTTCTTCAGATATAGATAAGATGGGAGTCATTAAACCTTTGGGAAAAGGTAACCCCCTCAAAATGAATATTATTCCCAGATTAATCTATACTCTGAGATGAATTCTAGTTTATGTACTGTATCTGGGAAATATTTTCAGAAAATTAATTCTTTGTTTAGAAAATGTGTATGGGATTCTTTGATTCTAAGAATATCTTTAACAAAAATGCAATCACTAATTAATGCAGAAATATTTGTTTTTCCAGATCTAGAACTACATCATTACATTACATTGACCTATTGTCAATTATTACATACTGGAAACCAGCAATTGGTGTTAATTTTCCAATTTGTGCAACTTTGCAATATGCATGTATATCATTGGCTGGATGGATAATATTAAGATCTATATATACTAAAACTGTACTATCTCTGGAAACAATTACATCAGTTAGAAAGTTATGGAATATAATGTTTAATTTAAAAAAGTGATTTGATGCTCCTAACGTAGGACTCCCTCTGCTTCCCACTTAAAGCATGTGGAGTTACGACAGCAACTGGGATTTCCAGAATTGCTGTCACTAAATAATGCAATCAGATGCTTTACGACTGCATCATTTAAAGGAAATTCTAATCCCAGTAGGATTACCTGTCTGGGGAAAAAATAAGTTATAGGACCAAGAATGAATGTGGACTAAATGAATACAGACTGAAACAAAAGTGAGTGACCAGCATGAAAGAAGTATATTGACATGGTTTGATCATATTGTACACAAAATAAATATATGAAAAAAGAGTGAATATATGTAGGAAGGTGGTCAAAAAATTTGAGGTTAGATTAGGTAGATTGAAAAAATTAAAGAACTCAAAGCATTGAATAAAGAATACATAAATGTAATTTTCAAAGAGTGTTTTTGAAATATAAAAAGGTGATAATGTGTCATTAATGACTAAGAAATTCACTTTTAAGTATTTCATTCCAACATAATTGCATTGTTTATTAGAATGAAAGTACCACTTTTTGTGTATTGTTGATGCACTTTAAAAATGAAATTTTATTACTAAATTGTACACTGAAAATATGAATTCTGCAACTTGCATAAATTATATTACAAGTGGTTCTTGTTTGGGATCAGCAACTCATTTGTTAAGCAAAGAAGTTGCTAGGTGGAACCACAACTGTGCTCATGATCTCACATCAGTTTTCTATTGCTTTACAGATCTGCAAAAGTTGTAAATGTGAGAATTGGTCATAGGGTTACATTTTCACTACCGTCATAACTGCAAATGGTCACTAAATGAGGCAGCAATTAAACAAGGTTGCATTTCACTTTGCTGCCCGTATCATCCACAGCTGGCTTTCACAGCCTTCTGCTGCTGCTGACAAGGCACATAATTAGGTCTTGCATTTTGGAAAGCAGTTACTAGCCACATGCGACATCAGGAAGAAGGCCTTGCAAGGCCAGCAGCTGCCTTGTAAAGGACCAGGCCAGACAGGTCTAGTCAGCACTGGGAGGAAGAAGTCCGCCAAAGTCAGTTGGAGAGGTTGCAGAGTACATAGAGACAGGGCAGAGATATGGGGGGAGGGGGGGAGATAAGAGGGTATGAGAAGTTGAAGGGACCCCTGTGGTCATAAATGCAGGTGGGCTGCAAAACACCCAAATGTTGATAATGTGACCAAAGGAGCACCGCAGCAGCCATAACTTCAACAATTCAACTTCAAGGACTGATCATGAATACTTTTGCTCAAATAAACTTTTATTAGAAAATAAACCATTATCTGAGATAGCATGTAGTTTGCATATACTTTAGTGTGGCTTAATAAGGGTCAGGGAGGCAACTTTATAACTCTTCTTTAAAAAAGAGCTAATAGGATAGTTTTCTTGTAAAAAAATTAAGCAATATAAAGTAATCATAATACTTTGCTCAGCACAGATTTTTTTAATTAATCATGAGAAAACAATGGAAGTCACTGTACCGTGTATACCATTTATTCTGTCTTATGTATAAAATAGATGAATTGTTTTTCAGTAATATTTCACATAAAATCTCCACCAGCTAATTTTATTTTTTTCTCTTTACTTTTTAGGTTATATTTCACACTATGTGCTGACTGTCTGTACTTACAGAAACTATTTAAAAACAGGTTTTTTTTTTCAAAATAAATTTGATTCCAGTGGAATCTGCTTTAGATTTTGTCTTGTGAAGTAACTCCTGAAGCAATGCCTGTACAAGCTCCACAATGGACGGATTTTCTCTCCTGCCCTATTTGCACACAAACATTCGACGAAACGATCCGGAAACCCATCAGTCTAGGTTGTGGCCACACAGTCTGCAAGATGTGCCTGAACAAGCTCCATCGGAAAGCATGTCCTTTCGACCAGACCACTATCAATACAGACATAGAACATCTTCCTGTGAATTCAGCTTTGCTGCAGCTTGTGGGTGCTCAAGTAAGGGAATATTTCCTTAGTCTCCTGTTTTAGATTTTTTTTTTTTACTAGTTGCCTTTTTTTTTCATTAAATAAGCAACTGTGTTTTTTAAAATCTCAGAAAAAGTAAATAATGATATAAACAAATGTAACAAACCATAATATTCTCAAGTTTATAAATCATCACCTGGCTAAGGAGTTACCTAAAGTCCTCAAGTTTCATTGTAGGGTGCCTAGGCAATCAGTTAATAGTTTTACTATGTTAAATAAGTGTGAAATCCATATGAAAAAGCTTGTTTAAATTGTACACCATTAACAGTATGGAATCACATTTTTTTATTTTTGTAACAATAACTGCTTTATCTTGTTCAAGACAGGAACAGACAATTAATGAAAAGTGAGGAACTGCATAGGTTTTTCAGACATAGGTGGAAGAAATAAAAACATAAAAGTAGCCATTTCTTAACATATTTGTAATATTCTTATGTTTTCTACAGATGCCAGAACAGCAACCAATAACTCTACGCAGTGGTGCTGAAGATACTAAACATTATGAAGAAGCCAGGAAATGTGTGGAAGAACTAGCCTTATATCTTAAACCACTCAGCAGTGCAAGAGGTGAATCATGCTTGTCATCCTTTTGTCATGTTTCAGTATGACAACATGTGTAAAGAATGTCCACTTAAGAAAACAAGTGCCAAAGCAAGTAATTTTGAAAGAAAATGTAAAAAAAACTTCACCATGCTCCCTTCCCTTCTCACTTCCCTTCAGCTTTTATGGTATGGTCATGTGGCATTTATGACACTTGGCGTCCTGAAAGAAACCAGTTCACTTCCAATTGGAAGGAATGGTGTTATAGTTTCACAGCGGTTAATTTGAACATGAACAAAATTTCAAGGCAGAAGAGATTCTGAAGAATAATGTATAGATAAAATGTTTTCCACAGCAAATCTAAATATCATAAAATTTTAATCCTTGCATACTATTTGAATAATTAACCCCAAATAGATTGTATATAACTTTTGTATTGCCTTCAAGAAATTCAGAAAAATAAAATTTTTCTCTTAATAAAGGTGTAGGATTGAACAGCACAACTCAGAGTGTGCTTAGTCGGCCCATGCAAAGGAAGCTTGTGACATTAGTCCATTGCCAGCTGGTAGAAGAAGAAGGGCGGATCCGAGCTATGCGTGCAGCACGATCTCTGGGTGAAAGAACTGTTACTGAGCTTATTCTTCAGCACCAGAATCCCCAGCAATTATCTTCAAACCTTTGGGCTGCAGTGAGGGCTAGAGGCTGTCAGTTCCTTGGACCAGGTATGTAGCAGGGAAAATGGTTTTCTGTCAGTGAGAAGATCAGCTGTGATTTGAGCAAAAACGCTTTATATATTTTTTATATTTGAACAATTGAAATCATTTAAAAAACCAATTTCTTTTTAATGATAGTGTGGTTTATTTCTACTGTACATTGCACAAATTTGACAGGTTTTACTAAAGTCTTACTGAATGTTCAGCTATACATTAGGATGGTGTTTTATTAAATTGTTTAAAGATTCAGTACAGGCTCGAGCAGTACCAGATAAAGTAATCAAGGAAAAAAATATCTCAAATATAAACTAACAAAAGTTCAGACTTCAATAAAAATATAAACCAATACTTAATAAGTTTCCACTACCGTATTTTTCGGACTATAAGATGCACCGGAGTATAAGACTCACCTTAGTATTTGGGGAGGAAAATAAGAAAAAATCTGCCTCTGCCTACCAGCATCCATGTCTAGCGTTTGAGAGGAAAGCTCCTTTTGGGAGGGGCTGCCTGTGCAGCCTGCAAAAGCTCTGTTTTTGAGGCGATGGTCTGTGGCAATCCCTGCAGCCTGGAACAGGTAAAACACGGAGGCCGAAGAGTGGGCAGGGCTACATTTGGTGTAAAAGACGCACCCACATTTTTACCCTCTTTTTTGGGGGGGGAATATACTCCGAAAAATACGGTAAGTAGGGGGGAAAAGTTTTTGTCCTGCCCGGCCCCAGGAGCACTTTGCATGCCTCCCAAACCCTCTGTGCACTCTGGGCTCGTTTTTTCAAAGCAGGCTTGCAGACTGCTTATGGGGGCTAAGAGAAAACAAAAACATCCCCATTTTTACCCGTTTTTCACAAAAGCGGGGACATTTTTGCCTTCCCCCAGCCCTCAGAAGCAGTCTGCAGACCTCCCAAACCCTCTGCGCACCCCATTTTTGTGAAAAACGGGTCCATTTTTTGTAAAAATGGGATGCAGGGGCGGGGCTTCAAGAGGCCAAAATTGCTACATTCAGTGTATAAGATGCACCAACATTTCCACCCTCTGTTATTTTAGTTATAAAAATTCAGCATTTAAAGTTTTGGGGTGGTTACCTAACTCCTAGCCAGGGGTGGGCTTCAAAAAATTTAGCAATAGGTTCTCTGCCCGGTTACTGGGTGGGCGTGGCCACCTCCTGTACCATGGTAGGGGGTGTTTTTGCCCTCCCCGGGTTCCGGAGGCGTTCCTCAAGCCTCCAGGAGAGCAAAAACAGTTTCCCCAGGCTCTGAAGGCCCTCTGGAGGCCGGAAATGGGCCCCTTACCTAACTTCCAGTAGGCCTGTTTTTCACCCTCCCCGAGTCTCTGCATGCACCCTGCACTTACCTTTATCCAAAACGGACCGTGTGGGGATTCCTGGGAGGGGCAGGGTGGGCAGGGCCAGCCAGGAATGGGATTTGGGAGTTCTCCAAACTGCACAGAATCTTAGTTAGAGGTTCTCCCGAACCCCCAGCAGCACACCCCTGCGAACTCCCAGCAGCCCACCCCTGCTCCTAACAGCCTTCCCTAGCCTGGGTATCCTTCAGACATGTGAACTTCAATTTCAGAATGCTCATCCAGCAATTGGTGGGTTTTGCCTTAGGAGACACAAAGTAGCACTCAAGGCCCAATTGCAAGGAGTAACACATCAACTGCTTACACTGATTTATTCATTCATTACAGGGAGTCCTCAACTTAAAAATTGATCTCAAAATTCCACTGCTAAGCAAGGCAGTTTTTGCCCCATTTTATGACTTTTTTTACCATAGTTGTTAAGCGATTAGTGCAGTTGTTTAGTGAATCATGCAGTTGCTAAGAGAATATGACTTCCCCCATTGATTTTGCTTGTCAGAAGCTTCCTAGAAAGGTTGCAATGACAATCTCAAGACCCCAGGACAATGCAACCATCATAAATACCGTATTTTTCAGAGTATAAGACGCACCGAAGTATAAGACGCACCTAGTTTTTGGGGACAAAAACAAGAAAACAAGA